>JAWWEV010000115.1:110200459-110226764 GCA_035583235.1 Hafferia zeledoni
ACCCCCCCAATAAAGTTCTGAACGTTCATGCTTTTAACCTTTTGGAGTCGGGGCTATATCTCTATGAGAACACACCTTGATATCTGGTCGCTGAACCCAGGGTACCGTGTGGGGTGGGCCAGCAGGGACACGAAGAGCCCTCTCACAACACAGCTCTTTTTCCCTACATACATGCTTTCCAAATAATCTTAAATGAAGTTTCCAAATCTCTGGGTTCTCTGGCTCATTACAGGTCCACTTGGGAGTTGCAGTTCTGCCTGGCCTGCTCCAATAGTCCTGACTCCTTGTTGTCCAGCTCCTGCCTCTCCGCAATAGTTCTTCCCACCTCTCTCTCCTTTCCCCGTGTCAGCAGAAGCATCAAGGAGCACAGAGAAGATGTGGCTTGGTATAAATCAACAGTGATCCCCACTATAATGTGAATCTTTGTAATGTATATGCAAGGAAAAAGTTCTATAGTTTTAATTTTTTTTGCAAAAAAAGTGGGTGCTTTTCAAAGAAATGATAAAAGTTTACATTCTTGATAATAAACTGTTTTTCCTGTCAAAGCTGAGGGATGAATGAAGTTTCTAAACAAAAAGTTGTAAAACATAGAGTATGTGTATACACATGCACATATTTATATCTGTTCATACCCAAATAAAACAGCCATCCAATGCCCCCAATCCCTCTGCCCTCCCTTTTTCACTCTGAGGGGAAAAAACCTCACAACACTTCCCCCCCTCCCCGCCCTGAAACTTTCCATTAAAAATCTTCTCAAATTATAAAATAATATTCTTCCTTTATGGACATTGATTCTTTTCTCTTCCACATGGAGATTGAAAGGTATGCTGAAAATTGTTAAGTTTTCAGCATGGGTTTCCTCAGAAGCAGGATTTTAATTTGGAGCAGGAGTGTGTGAGGGCTGAATGGCCACAGATCAATGTTTAATTTTACACTCTGGCTTGGTGTTACTATAGACCATATAAAATATAAATGGCAATGAATTAAAATGATTTCTATTCTGTCTCAAAACCCACATATGCCCCAAGGAAGAGCTTTTGGATTTTTTGGTAAGTTGTAAACCAAATTAGAAATAGACACTGTGAAGTTGCACATGTGATATCTTTCCACTAGATTCCATTCAAAATTTTATATGAATCTGGGGGATTAAATTATGAATGGTTCTTATGTTCATAGTATTAATTTCTTTATGAAAGAGCAAAACATAAGAAAAAATGTCAAGACATTAAAAATATCTCAAAAACTTTCCTTATGAAAAAATGAATTATTCAGGAGTAACCTTCTTGGATTCAGGCTGTGTTGGGCTATATTCTCTCAATTCAGATTGGAAAACTCCGAACTGCAATGCAGAGATGTGAGTCAGGACCTCATCCCCTTCACATAACCTGTACATAACCTGCATGCCCTCTGATGTCATGACTGTCAGTGAGCTATTCTTGACATTTCAGGGGAGCATGGGAATAAGGAACAGAAGAGAGAGAGGAATAGATTTTTCCTAAGTACTAAACCAGAAATCCCTAAGTTAAGGGCATTTCAGAGGGGTATCATGGCTCCAGAGTCATCAAAGACTTGCTCAAAAGACTTTACAACACAGATCTTCAAAGTGAAAATTGTTGTGCCTCTCCCCACTGATGAACAAGGGATTTCAAAGAGGGATTTCCCCAACAGGATGGAGTAACAGCTCACTCAGACAGGTGTTGACATCCCCATCCTTGGAGGTTTATAAGAACTGTCAAGATGAAGCCACAGCTGACCTGCTCTAGAGGCCGTGAGTAGATGTCTCAGTGGCAGAGAGACTTGTGCCGATGGGAAAGAGCACATAGGTGACTGTCATTACCACAAACACCACATCTGTTTGACATGATTTGAGAATAAAAGCAGGAATGGAGATGAGGTTTACCTGCACACATGACAGCCTTGCAAGGGCATACCAGTGCCTGTCACTTTCAGAGTACCATTTCTGCTGAGGGACTGTTGTCTGTCCTTCATAGACACCCAAGGTCAGCCACCACAAACTGAGAGCAAGACCACCATGGTATATTTGCTCCCTGCTTGAAGTGCTCCTAGACCATTCTCTTTTTGCCAGAAGCCTAACCAAGTGTTCAAATTTCTCACTTTCAAAACCCTGCATGCATTGCAGCCTCCAGGCAAACCTGCAGGGTGTGATCCTGCAAGGTGCTGGGAGACTCATCAGTCCTTGAAGTTGGAGCTTTACGACTGCAGTGTGCTATGCTTCTTTTAAGATGCTTTTGCCTTTCTTAATTCCTGCTTCCAGGAGGAAATCCTCTGTTTAATGCAGAGGGATGCCTCTGGCTTTGCCCTGCTGCTTGCATCTTCAAAAGCATCAGCATTTTTTCAGTCTAATTAAAAATGAAAATTTATCAATTATTAGTCATTCTTGTGCATAGATCTAAGCTGTGCTAGAGATGTCCTTTCTTTCTGTATGCATGTTTGCTCTGTGTAGTCATCCTACCAGTTCATTCATGGTTAAAAAAGAAGGTGATTCTAGTAAAATACGAAAGCAGCGTTCATGCTTATCCAATCCTGGCTCATTCATGTTTTGTAACTTCCAGTTGCAGAAGATAATTCCTCTTCATTATTACTTTACTCTTCCTGCAAACCACATTCAGGTTCTCAAGTTCCCTGGAGGATCTTGTTTGCACATTTCACTGTGTACTCACCACGCTATCTCCAGCCTCACTGATTTCTGTGTGTAATGGGATATATTCAGAGCATAAATCCTCTGCTGATGTCTCACTAATGCAATAACTGTGCTATGATAGATCTGATCTTTCTGAAGGCCATGAAGACATTAATCAATGGACAAAATATATAATTTCAAGGTGTCTCTTACTCACAGAGAAAAAGCCTCAACTGTGGCATCATCACTTGCATCTTCTACTAATAGTGCAATTAGGGGACAACATGGGTGGGCCACCAGAAACAAATCAGACTATTCCCATGTGCTCAGCTCATAGAATCATAGAATGGTTTGGATTGGAAGGGACCTCAAAGATCATCTTGTTCCAACCTTCCTACCATAGGCAGGGACACTTTCCACTAGACCAGGTTGCTCCAATCTCCATCCAGCCTGGCATTAGACACTTCCAGGGATGGGCGGCATCCACAGCTTCTCTGGGCAACCTGTGCCAGGGACTGATGGATGCAATATGTTTTTTTAGGCTTTTATTTTGCCTGAATCAGGTGAAAGACTTTGGCAACAATTATGCCTGTAAAGGTGAGATTTTTTTACTAATCCTCCAATAGTAGTGTAGGGTGGTCTAAATGACTCATATACTTGGGAAAATGCAACCATGGACTCAACTCCAGAGTGACAGTTTTTGTATGTCTGCTTTGTTTTTTGAAAACAACCAATAAACTGAAATAATAACTTCCTCTTTCTGCAGGGCTTTGTTGCTTCAAAATCCTTGCTTTATTTGCTGGAAAATATGCTGTTCTGTTGACTTTAGCAGGATTAATTATATGCTAATGATTTTCAAAAATCTGTGTTTAGCCAAAAATCCATAGAAAAAAATCTTAGGAGGTGTAAATAAATGTAGAATATTGCCCATTATGCCTCACTGCTCCTACTGCTTCAGCAGCTCATTGCTGCAATAGCAGATTTATCAAATTGCACCTGAGCAATGTATGAAATCCATTTCTGACTAGCGGAACTGTGAAGGGAAAAGTGCTTTTTATTTTTTTCGGAAGGGCCTGAGTGCTGCTTCACATTGTGAAAATGACTGGCAACTTCCAAAGAGAAGCTGCAGCTTTGTAATTAATTTCAATTTGGTAGAAACATATTTTTACTTGACAGTTTTGTTGCACTCAATTTTTTAACAGTCCAGTCTTTTCTGCCTTTGAATATTTCTGATCAATATCATCTCATTATTTTATTTTAAAGAGTTCTCAGTTTTTATGGTTTTCAATCTCTGACTTGGCAAATCAATCAGAACTACACACTGACAAGACAGAAAATCCATCGGAAATGAGATCAAATCCTCAAAAAATAAGAATAGAAAATAGAAAACTTGGAAAGGAACAGCATCTGAGTTCTAATAAGAAGATCTCACAAATATTTTAAAATATTCAGAATTAAATCTGAGTAAAAATCAGTAATGGCTATTTCTGAAGAGGAAGAAAAGATATGCTGGACCAACAGCAAGGACTGACTCATGAATTTTTATGCCTTGTTTAACCCCTAGATGCTTCTGGCCAGTGTGTTACCCAACATTACTTGCCTGTACTAGCAATAATATGTGTATCAAGGTGATGAGGGCTTTGACAATCAACAGCTATGTTACAGCCACGTCTGCAAGCCAGCAAAGCTGGTTAGACAAGAGAGCCTGTGCCAGGTGATGATCCTGATCTGGAAATGTCAGCCACAATATGGACTGTCAGACAAACCTGTC
The DNA here is from genome assembly GCA_035583235.1 of Hafferia zeledoni. Classification (NCBI taxonomy): domain Eukaryota; kingdom Metazoa; phylum Chordata; class Aves; order Passeriformes; family Thamnophilidae; genus Hafferia; species Hafferia zeledoni. Next base: position 110,204,872 of record JAWWEV010000115.1, read on the forward strand.
GGCAAAGCAAAGTGAAGCAGAGATCATGGAATTGCAGAATTGTTTCAGTTGGAAAGGACGTCTAAGATCATTGAGTTCAACTGTTAAGCCAGCACCACCCTGATCACCACTCAACCATGTCCCCAAGTGCCACAGACACACTTTTTTGTTTGGTTGGTTTTTTTGTTTTTGTGGTTTTTTCCCCACACTTCCAGGAATGGTGATTCCACCACTTCCCTGGGCAGTTTGTTCCAATGCTTGACAACTGTTTCCGTTAACACATTTTTCCTATTGTCCAATCTAAACCTCCTTTGGCGCAATTTGAGTCCATTTCCTCTTGTCTTGTTGTTTGTTATCTGGGAGAAGAGATCAACCCCTACCTGGCTACAATCTCCTTTCAGCTGGTTGTAGAGAGTGATAAGTTCCCCTCTGAGCTTTCTGTTTTCAGGTTGAGCTCCCCCAGCTCACTCAGCTGCTCTTCATCACATTTGTGCTACAGACCCTTGCCCAGCTCCATTGCCCCTCTCCAGATACGTTCCAGCACCTCAATGGCTGCCTTGTCAAGAGGGGTCCAGAACTGGCCAAAGGATTTGAGATGTAGCAGATGCTTGCAGTAGTTGCATAAACTCATGGAGAAGATGATGGGAAAAGTGAGGTGCTGGAAGCATAAGATAGCACAACAGACATTTTAGGACAATCATTGCTTCCAGCTGCAAGTAAGGGTCCACATGTGGGCCTCCAGGGAAGAGCTCCTGGTTGGTGCCCTGAGAGGAGCAAGAGGCTGTCTTGCATTATCCAATACAGCCTTGATAGAAGGACAGGGTTAAAAATCCTTTTTACCATCAGCAGCTTCCCACTTACTGCCTAGATGCCTCCCAGAGCTGGATTTTTCTGAGGCACTCACACAGTAATGACAAAGTGATGTTAACCGTCCTGCTTCTGCTTGGGGCTTCACCTCAACCCTTGCTGTTCCTCCAACATCCTGCAGAAGTGGTGCACATGCACAGCTCAGGGCCTTGTGAGACCTATGTGCTACCCATTTCCCTTCAAAATTGTCCGAAAACTTGAGCTGTGAATAAAGAAAAAAAAATTATTAAAAAAGCTGAATAGAAAAATTAGCACAAAATAGCAGAAAATGTGGGCTGGGATTAAAAAATGGTTAATGCTACTTGTTCTGGGCCTTCCAGATCTATTTTTCTTTCTGGGTTGTGTTCAAGATTTTCAGCCTGCATTATGAAACCTACTGTGCAGTCATGTGGATCAAGACAAGCTGAGCACTCCTCCTGCCTGGGGTTTTCGGACCAATCTGGCATTTTCCAGACAGACACAGCTGTGCCAGAGTGGTTACAAAACTGGAGCAGTTACATTACAGTGTTAATTTCCATGGGTTATATTTCACTGTCTTCCGGGCAAGAAGAAATTAATTGGCTTCCTTTTTTTTTTTATTTTTTAACTGAACTTAAAAAAATTGTGTGAGTTGATCAAAAGCCTAAGTGCTTTTAAGTATTGATGGAGTTGTTGTGCTTACTGTGGGTGGGAATTCTTTCCCTGCAATGCTCAAAAAACCCAAGACCTATTTCTGTAATATGATGTGTTAGTCTATGTTTTATTTATTCAGAGCCTTCCACTGGATGATTTAACACTAGACTCTACAGATAGTAAAATGTCCATTAGTTAAAAAAATGTCCAGACAAGTAATTGAAAATTATTCTGTTGAAAGAATGAAATAAAAATAAGTCATCTCTGACTTGGGAAGTTGAGCCTGAGTTGCAAATGGTTAGATTCTGGGAGGGTGTACCAGTGAAATATTAAAATACATTACATATGTTGCACTTTCTTTGGACACACTCATCTGGATTACAGTATTGGTGTAAGTTAAGAGTAATAGGCTTATATTTAATCTCCTTTAAAAACTGCCACAAGGGGGTTGAAATTGTGACTGGACCTTGCCTGTACTGCCTTTCATGACACAGGAGTGATAGGACTTGGATTGAGGGAGCATAAAACGTTCTCTGGTTGAAGCTGCAGAATGCAAGCAGCATCCTATGTGTTCATTTCTTTATGGCCTTATCTGCTTCTCTCTCTGATCAGGGACACTATTCAGGGTTGTCATTAAATTCTGGTATGGGGAAAAGAATAATGGATAGATTCACAGAATAACTTGGTCTGGAAGGGAGCTCTGCAGGTCTCCAGTTCAACCCCCTGCTCAGAAGTTAACTTTGAATTTAGCTTGCTCAAGGATTTGCTTGCTTTCGAGTTTTGAATATCTAAGGACCAAGATTTCGTGATGTCTCTGGGCTCTTGTCCTAGTGCTTGATCACTTAGAATTTATTTTACTTTTATAAAGCCAGAAATTCTCCTGCTGCAACACATCTGTCACACTTTTCCTTTTATACCAGCTGCTTATGAGAAGAGATGGGCACCCTTTCTGTGGTGAAAGAAAGAATTGAGAGTCCTTTTTCATAGAATTATAGAATCACAGAGTGTTTTGGGTTGAAAAGGAACTTAAAGATCATCTAGTTCTAATCCTCCCTCCATGGACATGGACACCTTCCACTAGACCAGGTTGCTCCTTAGGCTAAAACCCCCAACCAGTTCATTCCAGCCTTTTTCAGCCGTGGTCTTGGTAGGCATGTTATTAAAAGACAAACTACCCTCCAAGAGGGTGAATCACCCAATCCTGCTCATGGATAACACTGAACATGATCACTGTGCCTGGAGGAGTAAAGAACAGCATGGGACAAACATGCTGAGGTATCAAATGGGGATGCTTTGATTCAGGTGCCTGTGTCTGGATCTGGTGAAACAATTCAGCTGTGAAAACTGAGAGGGATGAAGGTAGATGAGCTGTGGAGTCTGCTCTGGCTGTTTTTTACAGATGGGGTGAGGGTGACAGCACCCTCAAAGCACTGAGACAAATTTTGAGTCTCTCTTGGTACTGATAAACACTGTATAGGTGGAAACACCACTGCATAGAAACTTCTGGGAAATTAAACTGTTGATTACAGGCTGCAAAGCTGGACAGGATTTATTTATTTTTATCAAGTTCTTTGTTATTGAAAAGTGTTGATAAATTGACAAAAATGCCAAAGTTTAGTAAATATGTGCAGAAATGTACTCAGCTTGACAAAAAGTTCACATGGAAAGTTTTCTTTTAAGTGAGATGTAACTTTGGCTAAGAACAAAGAAAGCAAAGCATTCAATATGGAGGTGAAAACTCACTTGAAGTCGCCACTTATGACTAAGTAGTGTTACAAGGAGCCTGAGGTCTGTGAATGTTTTGTGCCAAGATCACTGATCCGGTGTATGTGCAAGTGCAAATCTCTCTTTTTCTCTATAAAACAGTGCAAAATGCCTCTCTTTTGTCTACTGCAAAATTAATCCACATAGTGAAAAATCAATAGTTTATGCAAAACAGAATTATTTTTCCGTGGTTGGCTCTGATATTATGCTGTCTTAGGCTCCCAGACTGTGTCCACAAGATGCAAGTAAATAATTTCCTACAACAAATCAACAATATCCTCTTGTATTTACCATTTTATTTCAGTTGTTTTATACATTTATTTTAGAAAGCATTTTTTATAAGTGTTTTATTCCTTCAAAATTGGAACCAGCTGCTCATATGATAGGACTGCTACAGGTCTTTTAGTAAGTAAATAAAAGCTTAGAAAATTATTATTCTGTCATGGAAGCTGCAACAAATAAAGGCTTTATCAGCAATGAATGAAAGCTTCACAATCACATTTATTTTCCCCAGGTTTACTTCACCTATAATCTGTAGAATATTTCAACTCCCAGCACTAAATATCTGGAGTCTTTCCTTATCACTGAAATTCACTTTTTATGCAAAGGAATAGTAAACAGCAAGACATGCTGCTAATAGTTTAGGTCTAGTTACAGTATTCAACAAAATTCCATTTCCAAGTATGATATGAAGCACTGAATTACACTGGACTTATATTTCTTGATTCCTCCTGTTCCTCTTTGGGTTTTCTCATTTCTCTTACTTTGGCAAAAAAGAGTAAGATTTGATCTTTGATCATGATTAAATGTGTAAAGAACTGGGTAAAGAGCTTGGTTTCATTTATAGACCTTGCACTTCTGAAATCTGTTTTCCTTTTTAGTGTGAAACATTTCATGAGTTTTAAGAATTCTTGGATTAACTATGTCTGATATTTACTTGTCTTGATTTGATGATCTGGAGGTGCTCTTTGATGGGTTGGGCTGTACAGTGAAGCAGGAGAACCCAATGAAATGAAGCTGTGCACTGTGAAAGCCCTCTGGATAATTTTCAGCATAGCTCCTGTTCATATTTATCACATTGATATTAAAAATGACCTTTCCACCAGTAAATGCCTATTTTCTAGTGCTTATAATGTATGGGGCTTTGGGATACATCCTGCAGTGGTTTGAATCAAAACTGACAGAGAACTGGGGACATGATACCATCCCCTGCATCTGATGTCTCATTTTCCTCAAAAGATCCAAAAGCATTGAGGAAGCTGATGAAGTTGAAAGCTGCTTAAAGAAAACACTTCCAGTCTTTTCCCTGAAAGTGGGTCACATATAAGAATTTTGCTGCTGCTAATTAATTTTTCTGTTAGTCTGCTGTCACATCTATCTTATCACATGATAGACCTTCACTGTCAGTGCCACTGTGCCCTCCACTGTGGCTCTCAGCCACTTTGTCCCCAAGGTCACACATCTTTCTTAGAGCTTCCCTTTACTGTATGTACAGTAAGCTGCCTCATCTGCTCTGATGGTATCAGATCAAACCTGATTGCAATGTCTCCCTCAGAGGTGATGTGATGAAAGGAGCAAAGCATCCTTCAGCCATGCAAGTGATAATTTGGTTTGTTAACAACAAAAATTACCCAAAAGCTCCCTCCACCCATCAACTAAACAAAACACCCTGAACCAGTGGGCTTTTCTGGAGCTTATTTGCTACACTGAGGTATTTGCAGTAGAAACTGTGTGCTCTTTGCTGTCTGTCCAGAAGTGGAGGGACACATAGATATGTGTTTTCAATGGTGACACCTTAAATTCCCTTTTGATATAGCTGCTATCTGCCTCCCTACAGGTCAGCTCTGGCAGGATGATAAAGGATCCAGCATAAAGAAGACTATTTCTGACCATTTTTGCCTTTCACATAAGAACTGATGCAAGCACACATACTTGCCTTGGTTGCTGTTAGAGAAGTGCTGCACCACCTCCTGCTCAGACTGAAGTCTGGGTTATGAGGGTTATGGCTCAAGTTGTGCCAGGGAAGATTCAGATTGGATATTAGGAAAAAATTCTTCACTGAAGGAGAGCATTGTAACAGGCTTCCCAGGAAGTGGTAGAGTTGCCATCCCTGGAAGTATTAAAAAAAACCCTAGGTGGTTGTGGTACTACATGGCATGGTTTAGTAGGCATGGTGGTATTCAGTCAAAGGCTGGACTTGATGACCTTGGAAATCTTTTCCAATCTTTATGATTCTTGCTCCATTTTATTACTTTATGGTTTTGTCTTTTTCTGAGTATGGATAATGCAATGGTAATGCTCATTGATATTGTCTGCACTGAACCCTCACCAGATCAACACCAAACCACAGCCCTGGCAGGGCAGAGAAAGTTCTTACCTGATTTATGGAAAGAATCTCTGAGATTTACTGCAATGTGTTATAACAATTTCACTGTACTTCGTGGAGCAAAATGAAGATGGGTATATATTTTGTTGTAAATCTTAGAGGAGCTCAGAGAATAGCATAGCCGTTGATTTGTTAGTGCTGGTAAAGGGCATTTTTTTTAAACTGCAATTGCAGTACAGTAATTGTAGAGAAATTACCCTTTATTTGTTTGAATAACAAAGACTCCAGGTGATGAATTAGATCACCTATTGAGGTCTTGTTCAGCTTTTATTTCCAAGCTTATGTGATTCTATTGGGATGACAAAAGCTAAGGACAAAGATTTGTCTCCTCAGAGCTTGCAGTAATTGCAAACAAGTGCTGAATATGGTCTTATAGATGAGTTTTACAGCTTTGGGACAAAGGGCTGCTCAATTCAACAACTTTTTTCTTTCCCTTGGTGCTGTTTGTTTACTCTTGATGAAGTGCTCTCTTGGTGGTGCATGCTATCATCTTTAACAAGCAACAATTGGGGGAGCATTAAGTACATAGCAGAAAAGGCCTGATCAAATTCCCAGAGTGCTGTGGGTAGCCTTTAAGTCTGACTTATGTGTGAGCAGAACTTGGCTCAAGGGACAAGCTGCCTCTGAGCAGAGACCAGCAAAGATTTTTCATTGCTCAGACTTGCAGAGTGTTATCTGACTATACACAGGGCAGAGTATGGGTGTGGATCCCACCCGTGGGGCAGCAGCCACCCACTCCATGGGGATCACCAAAGTACCACTGTTGACCTGAGAATATGGCAATGGTATTTTCTTGCCTCTCCATTTCTTTCTTCCTCAGACAGCTCCCCACTTACAGGAGGTTCTGTGAGCCACAGCCCCGTCCTGTGGAGTCAGAGCTCCAGCCTCTCCTGTCAACTAACTACAGAAAGTCCCAAGTTGATTTCTTTCATTTATCAGCCCCATATCTGCTGTGATCAGGTTTAGGTTTTTTCTGTGTTTCCACTCTAGAGGTGAGACATTGTCAGAAATGTTCCTGACATCTTTCCTGTGAACCCAGACGTACCCTATTCTAAATACCTGGGAGGTATTGTGTAAGAGTTTCCAAAGATCAATTTCACTTCAAAGTAACTTTGCCACAGTGAATTTCGAGGTGTTTTCACCTGTTTGGCATTCCCTCCTGCGTATTGCTATGAAAGAGTCCTCCTTTTACTATTACGAAGTGAACATAGGTCTTTTTAATTTTCTTATGTTGGTTTCCTCACTTGATTTCTGAAGAGCAGGACTGAAAATAGGCCAAAAAATTTCCTCAGGGAACTGAGGCTCTCAGGCTGAACTTAAATTTTAGTCTAATGGTGAAACAGTTCTGCTGGAAGGAAATATCTTGATTTATTGAGTAGCTGGTGTCTTGCAGAAGCTGCCTTTGAAGGCTTCTGGAGGGAAATCCTGTCTGACATCCTTTGGCACCAGCTGCTTAGGCAGGTGTGATGTCTAGCTGGGGATCCTTCAGAAAGATTGGCTTGCTGGGTGTCAGAGAGCAACTAATCTTGTAAGCATGTATTTCAGGGTAGGGCAAATTACCCTCTGCTCCTATAATTTCATTAAGAGCAGCAGGATCTAAATCCTCCACCTAGACAACCAGACTTTTGATACCCAAATGAAGTCAGAGGAATCCACATCTCCTGAACCTCAGTTTCACCTACTGAGGGAAACTTGAGGCAAACTTTTACTGACAGGCAAGTTCAAAACCACCCTGTAGAAAGAAGCAGGTTTGATATTTTCCTTCCTTTTCTATCCAGGTTTTGTAAGGCTTATGCAAAATGATGTCTGTTTCTTCCAAACAACTCTGCAGGCACCTCAACTGCTCCTGTGAAAGTGAGAACTACTTGGATTACTTGATACTGTTTCCCTCCTAGTCTGAGAGTCTGCATCAGATACCTGAGTCACAGCAAAGGGAAGTGGTCAGTCATTGAGCAGTTTACTAGAATTGTAGAAGTCTCCAGCAGGAATTCTTTTCTGAACTGTTTCAACTTATATGAAAAATAACTGTCATTAAAACAAAAAAAAGCTGAGTGAAGAGGGGATGGCCACATGTCACAGATCCCTTTGTGTGTAAGACACTTACTACATTTTCATCAGCAGATGTTGATGTTTTCACTACCTTCAGGAATACTGAGACAAAGTACCGACAATGAAAGAATCATGTTTGTCATCTCTACTTAGTAAAAGTTTGAGGAAATAAAGTACCATCAGTCATGAGACGATGGACTAATAAAATAATCAACTGTGAAATGCTACTAAGGAAAGACACAAATAAATCCCTTTTGCTGTCCTTGTTTTCTCTCTCAGACACACAAAAATTCCTTGCATATTGTCTATAAGGAATGTATATTGTGAATCCTCTTGCAGAGTAGTTTGACAGCTATGCCTTTCCTATCTAAGTTAAATAACAAAAGCAACAACATATAGCATAGTTTTATTATACTTTTCTCTTCTTTTCCAGTCAAAACTGAATGTCTGCTTTATGTTGAAAAGATCTTAGTCCTTGCGAACAATTGGTAAAATTTGCACTGTACCAAAATATTTTGGAACAGCCTGTAATATATTGGGCAACTGATCCAATTCTTTTGCAGGCTGTGATGCTTCTGCTTGAACAATGGACTTGCTTCCCTATATCTTCCTTTTGACTTTCACTCCCTGCAAATCTTCAGAGGACCATTACTGCTGAAATAAAAAAGGGACTTGGAACTTCATTGACTTTTACCTTTAAAAATTGTGTGATAAAGAAACAAGACTGCATTTTTTTTCAGTCTAAACTTTTATTTGTCATAGTCATCAGCTTCTGTACCTGGAGGAAGAGAAGGCAGGTGTGTTAACCAGATGGACAGATGGAACAAAATGTCACTGAATTGTGCAGGCGTGGAAATAGAAAGACATAGGACAAATGGCATTTTGGATGCAAGGTGACCCAGCCAGTCAGTTGTAGACAAACTATTATTACAATTGAAAGAAACATCTAGAAAACAAGTTGCAAGATGCAGGGAATGCTGCTGAATGTTTGTTATTGTTGTGTTGGAAAAAGTGGTGGGCACAGGTAAGTCTAAAACTGAAAGGTTAATACACGAGAAATGTACTGGAGGAAGGAAAATGATACTGCTTATTTCCTCCCTTCAGCTTTCTTGGCTTAACTGGGACATCACTTGTAGTAACTTAAGACCTTCAGAGAATGACTCTCATTTCAGAAGAGCTCTCTCTGGAAATACTGGAGATATAGAGTCATAAAATGGTTTGGGTTGGAAAGGACTGTAAGGATCATCTAGTTCCAGCCCCCTGCCATGGGCAGGGATGCCATTCATTAGATCAAGTTGCTCATATCTCCATTCTCCTTTAAACTCTAACCTCTTTGGAACCTCTTCATCACCTTTTCCATGCTTGACTACAACAGCTCATATCTATTCCATTTCCCAGTTTCTTATTCTAACCTGTGATCTGCATATTTTTCCAGTTTGTTTGTGTTCTTTTGTTTTGTTTTGGCTTTTGTTTGGTTGGGTTTTTTGTTACCAATAACAGATAAACTGCTTGACTCATCATGGATAAAAAATTATAATAAGGAATTTTCTATTATTACTCCTGTGTGCAGGATTTTATTGTTAAGGGTCTTTTCGCTTACTACTGCCATATAATGATTATAGAGATAGCCTGAAAATAACAACTATGGTGAGATTTCCATCTTGGCTGGACAGCAGCACGCAGCATGGCAATTTGGAACGCAAATTGTTGTTTCTGGGAGGCCAGAGAGCCCCTACAATTGGTTGGTTTTCACTAGAATGCCAAAAATCTACTTTTAATAGACATAATCCTAGAAAAATCAGAGAAACCATAAAATTAACCTCAAGTCTTTTAATGATGAGCACAAAAATTTGATTTTCTCCCTCCTTAATTAAAATGAAAAAATACATAAACATCAAAGATTTGGTATTGGCCCAAAAAAGAATAAAAGAAAATGTGTTGGTCTTGGTCTTTTTGCAAAGTGACCAGCTGCCCAGTCTGGCATAATTAAACAGATATGCACAAAACAAGCATGTTAAATATCCTCAATTTGCAACTCAGACACATGGAAGCAGTGACTGTGGAAGAGCACAAGACACTCATGTAAACCCATCGTGTCTGGAATGTAATGAATTATGAGTATAAAGGCAGCTCTCCTAAAATTTGAAATTCAGACCAAAGGCAACAGAAAACACAAACTAGTGGCTCGGCACATATATGTGGATTTCATCTTCATTCAGTCTGATTAATTTGCATTTTAAAAACAATTTATAGTCATACAACTGGTTGGGGGTTTTTTAGGGTGGTTTTATTTTAGTATCTGCATTTCTTTATGCAAGTTTCTCAGGTAAAGGAAGGACTTTTTTCTATATCTGTCCAGAACACTTACAATAAGAAGGATTATAACTTAGTATGGGAAAAAACTTTGATCAAGGTGTGCATGACATTTTTGTGCACCATTAAACAAAAAAAAAGGTTTTCATCCTATTTAGGAAAGGGCAACAAATGACCATCAGAGTAACTACTACTGATGTTTTTTGCTTACTTTATTCCATTTAATAGCCCTCAATTTTTTCAATACAGCTGTCACTTTCAAAAGCATTAGTGAAATAGGACCACATATTTATTTTGTAGCCATTTACCTATAAAATGAGTGATATATGTTTTTATGACAGTTTTAAGAGGCTGCATCACAAGGTATTGCAAAATTCCAGGACACCCATTCAAACTTGTTCTTTTCCTGGAGGTTTTCTTCCCCTCAGAATTGTTCAATGTCAATATCGAACTTTATGGGTATCTGCTCTAATTAGTAGAGAAGGGAGACAGAAATGCAGGAACAGCTTTGGGGACAAGGAGAAAATGGTAATTGCTTTTTCGCTAAGAAAGTAAGTCAGTCAATTGCACTTTTAGGGCAAGATTAAAAATCCTATTTTTCCAGTCCTGACCCAGTGTCCATGTGGATCTGCAAGCTGGTAGTGATAAGCACCATGACTGCCCACATTCATCTGTTATAGGGCTCAAATCACCAATCTTTCAACATTATTAAGAAAATCTACTTTTATGTATTTTAGTGGTAGGCAGACCTCTACACAGTGGACCTTTCAAGCCAGGCATTTCCTGACACCAAGTTCGTCACTTGGCTCACTTAATAAACTGAGTTTAGTACTGATATGCAGTCTGGACTTCCTCTTTCTCCCATGACAGTCAATGATTAGGCGGAAGCTGAGATCAAAATTTACTTTATCTTTGCTTAAAATCACCTTCTACAAATCCAATCTCTCCTTCATCCAGTTCCACTGCCTATAAAATGGCACAGGTCCAGTTTTGAAACAATGTCAGTGATGTTACAGAGACCATCCTCTGTGGGCTGAAATAGCTGAGCACCTTTAGAACAAAGAAGTCTCTGAAGATAGAAAGAAGATTCTCATGCTTTAATTTAGACTAGTCCATGTAAAGAGTTCATTTGCCATCAGTTTGTTGGTTTAAGCATAATTAACATTATAACTAAAAAAAATTAGTTTATGTAGAGCCACCTGGGATGAGGAAATTAAAACAGTGGAGGGATCCAGTAAACTCTTTAGATCCCTCGCTATGTGCTTTGTGGTATATGCTATCTTTTCAGAATTCCCCAGTCCTGAACTAACAGACCCCAATACATTAATTAACACTGAGATGCATGTCATCCTCCCCAAAGAGTATCCCAGCAGACCTGGAGAGCAGAGAACAGGCAGACAAGACTAAAGGACATCTTCAGGTCCAGAGGAAATGGCCCTGGGTTGCACCAGGGGAACTTTAAGTTGGATATTAGAACAATTTCTTCACTGAAAGGGGGATCAGACATTGCTGAGGGAAGTGGTGGAGCCACCATTCTTGGGAGTGTTCAGATGTGTAGATGTCGCTCTGAAGGACATGGTTTAATGGTGGACTTGGAAGTGCTGAGTTAATAGTTGGACAGGACAAGCCTAAAGGTCTTTTCCAGCCTAAATGATCCTATGGTACAGTGACATTGAGAGCAACAGAGGAGCTTTGGTGTGGGGGTTCTGGTGATGCATATGGTCCCCTGCATAAGGGCTGTCCAGCTTCCAGAAAGGAAGGTGATGTCAAGGACACTCTGTCTTGATACAAAGCAGAGACAGCAAACAAGAAATATACCTTGCCCTGCAGCTCCTGGAGTTTTTTGAATCCCTTTTTTTTAGGGACCAAGGGTGCTCCCACATTGCATCTATGACCTCTGAGAGAGACATTTATCCCTATGAGAAACCAGAAAGAGGTAAACTGTCAGAACCTGGCTGAGATGTTCCTGTGGGAAAGGAAGAAGGTGACTTTGTTTAGCCTGTTAAGTTTTACAGCAATGGGATCATCCTGCCCCAGTGGGAGAAAATACAGCAAAACCAGTCATCTTAAGAGGGTTCAGAGGGACTTAGAAGTGATCTGTGCATATTAATATCTAGGGAAACATCCTGCTTTCATATGTTCCTTAGTAAGCAGTTAACTTTCACTCCTTCATTCCTCATACAATTTTCTGCACCCAGTAAAGCCTCCCACCTCTCTTCAATCTTGCATCTTTATCAGTGGGGAGGGGGCAGAGCTGGAGGTTGTTAGATTTATGTTCTTGTCTTTGATCTCTGAGCTTGTCACTCCCTGCCAGACAGTGCTATTAGTACTGAATTCCTTCAAAGACAGCAGCAGCCTCTGTCTGACACAGAGAGGAAACATTAAGGTCAGGTACTGAGAAACCCAGATGCTGGGAAAAGTATGCCAACTTCTCAATGACAGTGGAGAAGTCCTATACATCCTTGGAGAGGGAAGAGTGAAGATATTTGAACTACAACATGAGGGCGAAGCTGGATTTACTTTTGATTTGATTGGGAAAACATTTACTTTTACATCTCTACCAGCACAGTAGCCAGTGCCAGAAGCTGAAGTGGAGCCTTGAGGCCAGCTGGTACAGCCAGTCTGTGCCATGCCATTCACTTCCCTTCAATATTCAGCACTTCATGGGAAAGGTCCCTGGTGTGAATTGATTCCCAAACCATGCTGAGGAACCAGCCATTTGGGAGGCTGCTGGCTGGTCTGGGCCAAAACCAGCAAAAGGGGTTTTTTTAATCTTTTTAGCAGTATGGATGCTGAATCCCTGGTCATGTGCCCTGGAACTGTTAATTTTTTGGTACTGAAACGGAAGAAGAGGAAGAAAGAAGTTCAGGCTTCACAGGGATCTAATCTGAGAACATTGCAGGGGTGCAGGACCACAAATATCTTTGTTTTCTCTCAAGTCAGATAGAGACAGTATTTAATACTAAGTGCTCAGCACCCCAAAAAAGATCTCTTTCTTTAGTGGGAATACTGAAGAGAATACAAAGCAAACCTCATGAGCCCTCCATGGCTCACTGAACTAGCTAAGCACTGCAAACCAGGCCCCTCATTTTTTTGGGACACCTACCCATTGTTTCAAGCTAGAAACACAGAATTTCAAGTACTAGAAAATCATACTGGACATCATTATGCCCCCCTTTCAGTTCTAAGGCAGAGTCTAAAGGTCTCTTCTCACCAGGGTTGTACACATTTGATATATTTAGTGTTATGAACAGGCAGGAGAAAATACTGCCTGTGGTTTCACTGTCATTGCTTTGTTTTTTATGACTGATGTCAAATGGATATTTAGGTGCTTAGATTTCTGTGGCATCTATTCCCACTGGTTTTTCTCCACAAAAGAAAACCCCAAACAAAAATAAACCAAAATTTCTGAAATATCAGTAGAGCATATAGCTTAGTAACTAATTACCTTCTGTGATTAGAAGACCAAAGAAGAGCAGTGGATGTTGTTTCTCTTCAGATTAGCCTTCAAGGTCTGAAGTTGTGTCAGGGGAGGTTTAGGTTAGAGATTAGGAAAGAGGTTCTTCACCCAGAGAGTGGTGGGACACTGGAACTGGCTTCTCAGGGCAGTGGTCACAGCACCAAGCCTGACAAAGTTCGAGAAATGTTTGGATGATACTCTCAGGTGCATGGTGAGAGTCTTGGGGATGGTTCCATGCAGGGCTGATGTGGATTTGATGATCCTTGTGGGTTCCTTCCAACTCAGCATATTCTATTATTCTGTGATTCTCTCATGGTAATGAGAGATTGTAAAAGTACAGAAAGGGATGATAAATTGTGAAAAATTTTCTGGACCACTGGGCTTGGAGAGTGATCCAAATGGCATCCAAATTGGTTTCAGTGGCAATCCTGAAGGTAAATTGCTGGAGTAAATACTGATTAATGTCTTTATTAGTAATCTGGATGATGGGGCAGTGCACTATGAGCAAGTTCATGGACAGTATCACATTGGGGGGATGGCTGCTACTTGAAGAGTGTGGTTGCTCTATTGAGGGAGTTTGACAGGTTAGATAAGGGTGTTGACAGGAGGTTTGACAGACAGATATGAAGAGGAAACATTACCTTTATAATCTGGTAACTCCTGATCAGAGACAAGTCCATGTCCCATTAAGCTGTGAAACAAAAGACATCTTGAAAACATCAGATTTGGAGTAAAAAAAAAATCATGACTATACCTTTTTTCCAGCATGGAATAGGAATCACCAGGGTTATAGAACTGGATCCAACACTTGCAGGTATTGCATATTTTTAACAATAGAGCCTCTGAGCTTGAAGGATGACATTATTTTCATGAAGAAAAACGTCATGGTCAGTTTATTGTCCTTCACAGTTGCCTGCCACCTCCAAAGAAAACAATCAGATATTTTTGAAGGTGTTGGTGATTCCTGGAATAGCATTTTTCATGTGGTCAGTGCGAGCAAGTTTCTAGCCTGGAAGTTTCGATAATCATACTTTGATATTCTCCTTGATCAAGAGGCAAAGCCTATTAAATTCAATGGATTTTCTTCACCATCTTCATTAGGATTTAAACCAGGCCACTGTTTAAAACACTGAATGATGGGATACAGATAACTTTATAATCCTGTGTATGTGAGGATTGATTGAAACTGATATTTTGCAAATCACATCATCTTTACTGGAAACTATTTGGTGGATATTTAAAATTCATAAGTATGTTAGATGAAAAGTCAGAGTTTCCAGTGAATGGTTCATTAATTGGGAAAGCATCTAAAGTCAGTAATGATCACAGTTAGTCCAGCTGAACTAGGTCTTTCTTTGCATTTTAGCAATTTGCTACTGCCAAAGGCAGAATATTGAATTAACTGAGCAAAGACTCATACTAATGACATTCATCTCACTTTATCCAGGAATGGGATTCCATCCTGGTTTTGTATGCCTGCAGTGCAGATGTCTGCATCTGAAACAGTCATCTTGGACATTGTTTATGCAAGATGGAAAGTGATAGGCAATTTTCTCTATTTTAGCTGTCTTTCTTGAAGTGAAGGGAAAGGACTCAACATGGTTATACAATCCATTGAGTTCAAAGTGAGTGTCTATTAAGTTTAGAGCCTGTTTAAATTACATATGGATATATACTTTGTAGATATCAGCATATGGGCAAAGGAATCCAGACTGCTGTTAGTCTGAGGTCCCTGTGTGATCAAAAGGAACTGCCACACATCTTGGTAGGAGATCCATTCAACATCCTCAAGATGTGAGAAACTCATCCACTCAGGGGTCTGCTGCTCTGACTCCTTGTGAAAGAGGCCACCTCATTCTTCCCATTGATGGCAGAAGACAAGTCTTTTTGTCCTAATGTTGTGAACACTTCCTTTTCTCCCTTCCTTCGCTCATGGGATGGGGTAGCAAGCAGTCTATCTATAATGGATCTCGATTTATTCATCACACATAAATCTAAATACACCCAGCAGGTGACTTAGGATGCCAATTTTTGCTGCTCAGGTCAGTGCAGTCTCTTCTTCCTTTGTGTCCTTGTGTAGTTAATGGTGTGTCTCCACTTGCCAAGGGGAGAAAGATGCTGGTGATATTTCTCTGTATGGCATACCTTTTCATTGTAAGCATTCCTTCCCCTCACCTCTTGCCTCCACAGGAGAACACCTCTGCTATCCCCTGCTCTAGTGGAGGGAGGATGAATGATAACCATGTTCCCATCAGGTGTCTCAATGCCTTCATCATGCTCTTGAGTCTGCTTTGCTCCTGAAATCTCCTATTTTCTGTAGAATCAGTAACTGCTGATGCAACATTTGCTAAAGCATGTGCTGTGGGAAGGTGACCTTTGCAGTTCTTTACTTAAATTCAGGTGGCAAATGCCCAAAAAGCTGTAGATGTGCATGAATGACTAGTTACTCATGGCTGAAGTAGGGACTGACCTCAGCCTCTGAGTGTAAAAACCTTTGCTCTGTCACTTATGAAAACAGACCACTGTGGGAGCACTTCAAAATTAAATCTCTGTTAGACACTGTATCCAGCGATACTTCAGACTTGAGCAGATCCTTGCATATATTTGTATTGGGCTATATGATAGTTATTCCTTCTATGGTAAGTATCATTGCTTGGTTGCATTTTAGTCCCAGGATACAGACTACCAATCCCCCATCCCACTATAACAATAAATATTCCAAAGCAGTTACATACTTCTAGGGGGGGAAAAGTCCATAAACAATTATACAAAATAATCTGATTTCTCATTTAGGAAGTCACTGACTGACAAAACACTGAAAAAGGGGAATTTTCTTAATTTTGTGTATTTTAAGTGAGGTAGAGCTTTTAGCAAAACTGGCTGCTGCAAAAGACAACATGAAAAAGCATAAAAATCAATAACCAGAAAAACATGTCCTGATTTTTAATCTTTTCTTTTACCATATAGTTCAATTACACAAATCAAAACACGTGTAGGTCCTCCTACAGGAGTGGTTAGATGGGAAGTCACATGGCTAACCAGGTTGTTACCCTTTTCTTCAGTGAAAATAAAATGGTTGTCACCCTGTGTCTCATGTTGGCATCTTTCAAGAGGAAACAGCTTTTGAGCTTCTCAGAAAGGAAATCCATTACATACAAACACACACAATAAATGTTTGAGCTGAGCCTCCATCAGGGTGATGCATACGTGTACCCCAAGGTTACTCATCAATTATCAGGCAAAATAAACAGGGCTCAAGAGACTTGTTTTCACCATAGCCATTTGCAAAATTGCTGTGCTTAAGGGGTGTGAAGAGGAAGCTGGGTTGGGTTTAGCATTGGATTTAAATTGATCCAAGATGTTGCTGTTGAAAGTGTAATGGGTGCAATACAGTGGCTTGCCACATTAGGTCTATATTTTCTTCAGATCCACCTGGTAGTTAACTTCAAATTGGTTTTCAGGCACATAAATAAATGGATAAATGAGTTATAAGTTTTAAAACTGAATTGTTGCAGTACTGTTTTGTTAGTAGCAGAGGGATAAGGATGATAGTATTACACTGCATTGGTATTACACTGTATTTTATGTTCCCTTTGAGACCTAACAAAGGTCAGTGGAACTAAGGGTCTCAGTCACAATTAAATATGATGGCATATTTTACTGTGTAATGAAAAAATAATGCCACTGGTTTTCACAATGAGTAGATTAATATGCTTTAAACTCCAATCGTTTTCTGGCAGTATATTGATAATGACACGTCATTAGCTGATAATTGTTGGACAGTTCAATACCATTTAACTCAACAGTTCCACCTCAATAATACAGTTGGAGTAATACTAGGGGTGTGATATGGGTGCTCCAGATGTGCATGTGCTTGTACTACACACACCAGGATGCAGCGCCCTGGAAGGTCACACACAGTACCTGGGGGTCTCTGCTCACCAGGAGAGGACACTTGTCCCAGCCTGGGTAAGCTGGTGATGACACAGGGTGACTTCTGGCAGTACCAACCCAGGTTCAGTTGCTGCTCTTCTTGCTGGAAGGTCTCTCGTCCCTGATTACACGTTTCCAGGCTTCTTCTACACTTCTTTGCAAGCTGACTCCAGTCTGTTTTGTCAGTCTCTACTCTTTGGGGACTCTATATGAAGATGAGTAAGTGGGAAAACAGACACCTCTTGGAGACTGAAGGATCCCTTGTCCTCCACTAAACAAAGGAGTGGATCCTCTCCTGGATAGGCTGCAGTAGAGAGGACAACATATGACAGGATTGGAGGTTTCATAGTGACAGGTGGTGTGTGAGAGTTTTCCAGCTTTGCAAGGCGAGAGGAGGAGGAATGCATACAGCACATCCATACATCAAGGCGAGTTTTTCACTCCAGACTTTCTGTCTGCTTATTTATCTGGAAAAACAGAATAGGTTGGCATATCCAGAGACCTCTGGAGACCCCCTAACAATTGCATGCTACACAAATACTTTGAACTATGAAGTTCCTACCAAATGCTCAAAAGTTACCTATTTTTTCTGAATGTAGCCTTTATCTTTGCCTCAGGCAGCAGCAAAATGCATCTGTGCCTCAATGTCTTTTCCTCTGTCAGCCAAACTGCCACCTCTGCTGCAGTTGTGTGGAGCAAATCACCAGTACTGCAGGCATGCAAGATAGAAATACTCCAGATTTATAACAAGTTATCAAAAGTGTTTGTAATAAATGGGGGCAATCACATCTGAACAGAGCAATTCATTCCTGTACTAACTCTGCTTAATTACACCTGGGATAAATTTGAACTATTATTTATTGTGTAAGTCTTAGTGACCCAGAACAGTAACTGTGCCTCTGTCTGGGGATCCAGATGAAAACGATCCATGTGCCTTTCCCCCCCCTGACTATTTCTCATATTGTTCACAGATAGATGTCTCTACTAGAAATTAACAGTGAAGCTGATGACTTTGTTTTTATTGAGCTGAACAAGTCAAACAACTTGTTTTCTCTTCTCAGAAGGTTTATTTTGGACTATCTTGAGACTGAGAATTAAACTCTGCAGCTGTTCCTAGTATTGATAATCAAAACAAAAAAGGAGACAATTTCAAAATCATGAAGCAGTATCAAAAATTATGATTTTTTTTTTACAGAAGAAAAGGTCTCCTAAGTGTTTTTAAACTTTTAAATGTTTTGGTCAAAGGAATACACAATATTTGTTTCCTGCAAAATAGCTTCTGCCAGGCATGAAGGAAACACAAGAAAAACAGAAGCTGTTTGATATTTCTGTCACCATTCTTGGAGCTGGAGGTTTATAATAAATGTCAATACAGCAAGTTTTAAGAAGATTGTCAGGGTAGGCAGCACAGCTTGAATAGCAAAAGACAAAAAGGCAGCAGTCCTGCCTTTCTCTTAGACAGTTCTTCCAAAGAAACAATGTCTTCTAGGGAATGCCATCTTTTCTCAGGTTAATACTTCTCATTTTGTGAGGTTGTGAGTAGCATCACAGTTTCTTAGGTCATTGCAACCCTTGTAATTGGGATCATAGAATCACCGAAGGGTTTGGTTTGGAAGGGACCTTAAAGATGACCTAGTTCCAACCCCCTGCCATGGGCTGGAACACATTCCACCAGATCCAGTTGCTCAAAGACCCATCCCACCTGGCTTTGAACTCTTCCAGGGATGGGGCAGGGATTGATAACTTCTACTAATTAAAAATACCCAGATGTAAATCCTCTTAGCAGGTTATTTCTATTTTTCTTTTCAGTCACTGTTAAATAGCAGTCAGAGGGACTGTCTGCTCAGAATTTGCCCCTTTCTCTTTATTTTTTTGTTGCAAAAGAGTTTAGTCCTATTTAACTTTCTTTTTACTTGCAGGCTAATCACAGGAAAGAATGGTTTCATTTGTCAAAGTCATCCAGTTATTTCACTTCTCAGAAAAGCTACTGCACTGTCATCTTGAGTTCAAAAATCCCCACCCAAATCTAAGAAGGTGAGCTCAAAATAGTCCTGTGACAGTCTGAATGTACCACTTGCCTCATTTTTAAGTGTCTTCCTTTCAGACAGGTTTTCAATGGGGTTATTTAAGTGGAGGCTTTTTTCAAACCTTTATGTTTCTGCTCTTGTAATTTAGAATGCTCTGAAAAAAATGAAAGGAAGGCTGGGATAGGGTCTGTTTGTGCCTGTATGTGTCTGTCTGTGTGGAGATCAAAAGAAGACAAAGAGATGTGAAGTTTTTTCAAAACAGCAAGACTAAAAGGAGGATGTCCTCAACTGTATCTACCCAAAACTCTGAGGAACTGCATATGACATCCCATTGACTGGAGAGCTAACCACACTGAGGATATCCAAGCAGCAAGTTTAATATTTTCTAAAATCCTTCCAATTCTGCTGTTTGTTTGCACAAGTAATAGCATTTTTTGTGATGGTTTTGGAGTCACACCCTGTACTTAGATTCTGAGAAGTAACAGATGACTTTCCAGAAGGAGAGGGTAAAAACACAAAGAACCCTTTCCATCTCTCATGCCGCGTCTGTGTGCCCTGCCTCAGGCAGTTAGAGATAGGCAGAGAACAGTAAATCATTCTGCCCATGCTCCTCCCAGAGGAGAAATACCTGAGTGTCGCTGGTGATGGGCTTGATGGGAACATTTCCTTCACTTTGACAGCAGGAGTGATTCTGCCAGGAGCATGGGAGCTGGCACTTGTGAGGAAATAGTTTCCAATATTACTGAAATCCACCAGCATCACTCCTAAGCTCAGCTTATCCTCTAACCTGATCCCACATACCTGCAGCACCATTGTCCATCTATTTTAAAATGCACCCATCGAGGCAGGACATCTGCACTTGCTAGGCCTGACTTGTAACAGAGCACAGAAGCACCAGTCACTCCTTAAGGCAGAGGTGACAATCCCGTGTCACAAGGGATGTAATTTCTAACACTTTTGACTAATATGTGTAAACCAGTCTATAAAACGTGCTACTCATGCTTGTTGTACACTTCAATATCTTCCACCTGTGAATCAATAAGTGGCACCTTAACTTAACCTTGACTATGAAACACTGCAGGTAGAGACTTCACTGGTCTAGTAGATTAATCTCAGCTCACAATGCTTGGGGAAGGAGATAAAAATAATAGAAAAAAAAGGGTTACCTTCATTGCTTGACTATCAGTGTGCCATCTGGAGATTGCATGGTGCTGATGCTGAAGGTCAGTAATATCCAGGGAAATGATGAAATGTCTATTTAGTAATAAAGGTATAGGAATACTTGGGGTCATTTTCATTACTCCGTATAAGTCAGCGCTGCATCTCAACCTTGATTCCTACCTTTTTATACTGTATCATAAAAAAAGATATAATGGAAGCAGAAATTGTTCTGGAAAAGGTGATCAAAACAGGCTAAAGAGAGCAAGAGGTTTTTTGGCAGGTCCGGCCACTATGGTATCTTCAGACTGGCCACAGAGAAAACATACCTAATTAAAAAAAAAAAAAAAGAAAAAAAAAGAAAAAAAAAGAAAAGAGTAATGTTATGTACAGGGAGTAACTTGATAGAATGATCTTTCTAATGTTATCCAGATGGTCAAACCTGGGACCTTATTAATCTACTAAAGTTTTAATGTGGTTAATGGCAAATGGCCATTTATAATTGCATTATGCCTTCTAAAATCCCCTCAACAACCTTAAACTCCCATCATCCCACCAGGGGTGATACTGTCCTCAGATGTAATGGTCACTGTGTGGTGAATTCCTAATTCATTCACTTCTACAAATGTCCTGCAGCGTGTGCAGGCTGAGGACCAAGGTGTAAGCCTTTATTATTTTATAGATAGGGATATCTATTTAATTGCAACCTTTTTAATTTCAGAGATGGACAGCACTGTCTTTCCAAAACTGGACTGGCACTATTTTAATGTCTCTATGCCACCTCCAATTCTGGCTTATAGAAGCTGCTACTGCTACTTTGATGTCTTTGGAAAGGTGCTGGTTTATATTACATATCCTAGTATTTTTTTGTTCAACAGCTGTTTTCAGCTTTCTCTGCCTAGTGGTCTGCTTGGCCTTTTTGCTATTATAGCATCCGGAAGGGAGGAGCCTTTCTGAAGACCTTTCTTCCTGGAAAATTTACATGGAAGGCATTGACCTATAACGTTGAAGTCCAAAAAATGCAGTCTCTCCTGACTGCCATCACATCCTTACCTTTCTTCTGCCATTATTGATGTTTTAGCTTAAGCACCATAGACTTGTATATTTTTCATCCTTGACTTGAACCATTAACCTGTATGTAGTTTCATGTCCCTCTAATTGGTTTTTAAACAGGTTGGCCCCAAATCTTTTCTATGTCCCTTTCAAACATGACTACACAAAGACAGCTGACAAATTAAGCCAGATCGGTTGAAGGCTTCTATTCATATGAGAAAAACAGGATTTTGTGTACTATATCACACTAAAAACAATTCTCCCCGAGACATCTTCTAGTACTCCAGAGACA
>JAWWEV010000115.1:110226864-110273728 GCA_035583235.1 Hafferia zeledoni
AAAAGAGTGAGTATTGCATTGTACTCACTATCAATAATATTCCTAAATTGGTTGCTTTGTGATGCTTATGATACACAGATGATAGAAATCTCTAGTGTTTCAGTAGTGTCTTAGGCTGCACAGCAAATAAATAAATAAATTTGAATAGTAGAGCTACGGTTCAGTTGTATATT
This sequence comes from Hafferia zeledoni, assembly GCA_035583235.1. Classification (NCBI taxonomy): domain Eukaryota; kingdom Metazoa; phylum Chordata; class Aves; order Passeriformes; family Thamnophilidae; genus Hafferia; species Hafferia zeledoni. Next base: position 110,227,038 of record JAWWEV010000115.1, read on the forward strand.
CTTGCAAATATCCTCTAACTCCAGATCCTCAGGAGCATTAAATAAGGAGCTCTGCTGATACAGATGACCCACACCAGTGTGCAAGTACAGAAGGAAACCTCTCTTCTCTGACTATATTTTAACTATGTAGAGGAAGACTTCGATGTCACACGTAACGGAATCCATTATGGCCAGTTACCAGCAGTATTGTTCTCCATCCTACCTTGTTTTTTACCAACCCAGGACACCTCTGTGGTGCAGAGTAGGACTTTGGTTTGTATTTGAGCTTGAGAATTTATGTGTGGTGATGGATGAAAAAAAACTACAGTGGTAAACTATGTCTCTGCCCATTACCTGCAACATATGATAATTTCATCAAATGGGTTTATCAGTAAAAGTTAATGATCGAAACTGTCTCTACAGATTTCACTTACTCTCTCATTTGGGATTTATGCTGTGAGACTGTAAAACCAGGACTACTTGGTAAGGTATCAATAAATATTTGTAAACTCCAAGCAAAAAGGCAGCAAGCTGATGCCACAATTTCTGGAAATATGCTTTTCTTTATATTTGTGTTCTAATTTATTAGAAACAATTATTACTGGTTTTTTTGTTTTGTTTTGTTTTTGTTTTTTATGTTTGTTTGTTCTAGAACATTAGAGTAAAACTGTCCCTGCAAAGTCCTAAATATCTCCTAAATATCTCTGCCTGTGCCTGTTGGAGGCATCACCATTCTGTCAGAATACCCAGGTCTCAGGAAGATGCATTTCCTGGATATTAAGACTGCAGGGGCTCCAGTGGGACCAATATTAGTGTAAGGGATCCACTATTTGTGCTAAAGAGGATGACAAGGAACATTAAATGAATGCTCTACTAGATGTGGATCACAGCATCTGACACTGAAATTATTTTTTTGCATCAGTGACACCACAACTGACTTTGTATGTTTGTGATCCTGGAGATTTGAAAAATATAAACATTAGACATTTAGAGTTATCCAGACTTTTGGATCATGCAGCTGTAAAACTGGAGAATTTGTGGAGAAGAAGGTGCCCTAGTACTCCAAAAACTCTGCTGCATCCAGCACCTTAGCTATCCAACAGATGGTCACAAACAGAGGTGGCATGGACCTGCATGGTTTGTTGGCAGGTACCTTGGGGCAAAGACTTCAAAGCCTAGCTTGATTTGAACAAAATTTGATTTTTTTACCTTGAGATTGCTAGGAAAACATATTTTGATGAGGGATTCTTTTCCTCTTACAGAAATCCCAAAGGACATAAAACCTCTCTTCCCTTCACCTGCATTGTTTATTTCTTATTCACAGTGTTATGCAAGGTTTTTGACCTTTTTGCCCTGAAAATCACTGGGCTGATAACAAAAAATCAAAGTCATCAAGTGTTCTTCCTTCTCAAGGAGAGATAAAGACCATGAAATTACCATCATCAAGGAAGATTTTTATTTGCCAACAACTTGGAAAGGGCTTTGAATGATGAAAACACCACCACCTCCTTACGTCTTTTCAGAATGATTTATTTCCTTTGTCCTTTAACATCTAACAGGGATCATGATTCAAATTGAAAAATCATCTATCATCACTCACTTTGTACCTGGGTGTTAAAGGACAAAGAAAATACATATCATACTAAAAACCAGTCAGAACTGAGTCTCCATTTTCAATATATTTTCAGTTGCCAGGATGTTTATTTGTTACTTTATGGAAGGTTGAACAGAAAAATGGTTATGTATTTCAGTGGGGCAAGAGGAGCACGTGGTTCAAAGAAGTTAGGAATTCTGCCCTCCGTTTCATCTGTAAATATATGAAAGGCTTAAGGAGACTAGTTAGGATATGAATGCCTTATCTCAAATCCTTCTCAGGAGGAATTATCTGAACACTTGCCCATACCTGATGAAGGTGAACAGGTCAATTTGATGAAAGGATGAGACTAACAGCCTTTCAAACCCTAATTCACAGGAGAAAAAAAAGTAATTGTTTTGTTCTGGGTTCACAGAATGTGCTGAGTTGGAAGGGACCCAAAAGGATCATCAAGTTCAACACTTAGCCCTGCACAGGACCATCCCCAAGTCACACCATGTGCCTGAGAGTATAAATTCAGAGGCTATTGCAGGCAAACCAGAACTGGGAGCACAGTATTTTGGGATAGGTGTATATTATTAGCAATGATTCTTTTTTAGGAAAGGCTTGTACTTTGGGAGAGCTTTTTGTACAGTATTCAGCCTCTTCACCAACTTGGGCTGTCTGAAGAAACCCAGTATTTTCCCAAGACCTGGTAGCATCTTACTCACGTGCAGTTACCCTTAACCAGTATAACAGTGGCAACAATATAAAGCAAAAGCTTGGCCCTAGGACTTGTGCACTTCATGGATTCAGATCATCCTGCCATTCTGGCCCTCACAGATAAGGCCTTTAACATAACCCTGCCACAGTTTGCCTATTTCCAGAAGCCCAGATACATTTTAGGGACATGATTTAGTAGTGGACTTGGCAGTGCTGGGTTAACAGTCGGACTTGATGGTCTTAGAGGTCTATTTCAACATAAAAGTTTCTATGATTCTATGATGTGTAGAGAAATGGTAATACCTCCCTGTAGAAAGTGTTGCTATTTTTAAGGAGGCTGTGTATTTGCCTTGCTTGTTCTTGCAGTTACATGCTTAGGCATCCTCTGCTCCAATCCATCTGGCAGCTGCACATGGAAGCAAAGCCCACTTGTCAGACACTGCTGTTTGTATCCTAATTAGCAAGGGAAGCCTTTTGCTCCAACACATCTGAACAGAGGTAAAAATGGGAAACAGCCATTGAGTGGCAAGCTGGTATATAATTACATGGCATAAGAGCGTATAAGAATGAAAAGGACAGCAGGACATTGAAATCTTTTTGTTTCCTAATTGCAGGCAAACTGGGTTATGGACATCTAGGTCTAAGAATCCATAACATATAACATGAGTAGCAAACCTTCAGGAAATTTTTAGCAAATCAACAGCAAAATGACTAGAAGTTGATTCAATGTCTTTTCCTGTGTACTCAGTCTGAGAGAAAAAGAGCACAGTCCCATGTGAAGGCTCTGGAAACATCAGAGTTCCACAGCATTGCTGATAATGTAGGTACTATAATTTAGGTGTTTAAAATGCCTCTATTAGTCATGTCCTCTGCCACAAATGAAGGGAAAACACTTTCAGTTTTGTGAAACTTCCCTTTCCTGAAGAGAGCTCACCTGCAGGGCAAACCTAATGCAAATAATTCTGTGGACTGACCTGCCAGCAGGTAAGACAGCCTTATTACTATATTTAATTACATCCCTCACCACATTTCCATAATTTAAAAATATTCTCTGGCCTTGCTCTGCATGGAAGCAAGACTTCCTCAGGTCCCACTTCTCAGAGCTGTCTGTCCTATAGATGTACTGAGGGTACATATGTATCTCCCTTTTGCCACCTGGATCACTACAGTCTTCGCTTTCCAAGCATGTTTTCAGTTCAAACAATAGTAATTTATTTGTGTTAAATTCAAGATCAGGGTTTCACTCCTTGTGACTGGTGGCTCATCCAGCCATATAGTGAGATGTGAGAACTGATGAAGGACACTAAACGCCCCTTGTGGGAATATTTGTGGAAGGATTGGGAAGGATGGACTCACTCAGCATTCTTTTGTGCAAAATTTGAGTGATTTAAATATTTTGCTTACTTGCATACAGCAGATTAAAATGCTTTCAGTGGAAACACCAGAAGGAAAAGTATGCCAGGAAAATTATGATTTAAATTTGGTCTGTGAATTCTGATGTAAAAATATTTTTTTTCTCTGTATTTCACTGCTGTTAGGCCTATCCTTTGAAGAAGAAATTTTGGCCCTTTGTTATTCAGCAATTGTAATTAGCTATCAAGTTATTCCTCCTATTCTCTTGCTTAACCCTCCTTCTACTTATTTTTCAAATTTAGTTTCCCAACACAATCTTTTTCAGATCCCAAAGTAATTTTATTGGCTATACAATTGTCTTCAAAGCAAATACGACAGTACTGGTATTTTGACTTTTAAAATACCATGCAAAACTTCTAAAACAATAAGTATTGACAGGAAAATGGTGCACAAAAGTTGATTCTTGATGATCTTTTTTACATGGAGTGGTTGTGTCCTGGGGTTTGTTTTCAAAGACATTTTCACAAAGCCGTTAGATTTTAATAAGAAAACAAATTGAGTAGTCAGGCATTGAGGAAATGAAAGGTGAACTTGTAAGAATCTTTTGGTCAATAGTTGGCAGCACATTCATTAATTATAACTGTTATTATTGCTTCTAAAAGCACTTTCTAAGACTTATTCCAAATAAAGTTTGTAATATTAAAAATTTATTTCTCTAATATTTTTCTTGCCTGTGGTCATACAGTACCCAGTTGCAGTAATTATTACACCTATCCTGTTCTGTCTAACTGAGGAATTAGACACTCAGGAGGCCTATTTTATTAATGAAAACAATACTGTTTTAACAATTATTTATGTGAAAAAACTCATGTGGGAAGTGTTCAAGGTGAAGGAAATCAGAAGGGGAAAAATAAGGATCTGTGGTGTGGCCCCATGAGCTGGTCTTGGCTAGGAGATGTGCTGGAGACATCAGTTTTGGGCTTCTAACTGAGTCATGTTTCTTCCCTGGAAGTATTCAAGTCCAGGCTGGATGGAGCTCTGAGCAACCAGCTTTAGTGGAAGGTGTCCCTGCCCATGGCAGGACTGTTGGAAACAGATGATTTTTATGGTCCTTTCCCACCAAAACTTTTCTATGATTCTTCTCTCAGGATTGCCACTCTTTGTCATCTGCAGGGAGAATGCAGGAGCTGGGATATCATTCAGGGAATGAAAATACATTCAAGCTTATGTGAGATGTTAGTGGGTCTTACTGAAATGGAGCATTTGGTCTTGTGCCTGCTCTGCAAATTTTATGAAAAGGCATAGAAATAGTGTTTTCATGCCCAACTCAGTTTTGGGAGAGTGATCATGTGGACAGTTTAATAGGTTTTATTAACACAAAGGAGCAGGAAGAAAGTGTTTCTGCAGTGGGAATGTGTTAGAAAACTTCCCAATCTGCTCTAGGAAATGACAGCAGTTTGGGGGGGATATATGAGTGTGAATTCTGAGTTACTGGCCAGGGGCTGTGTTGGGATGGGGCTGAAGTGGCTCCAGTTTTCAGCTCTGGTTAGTAGCAGGTTGCTGTAGCCTGTCTTTAATATCAAATTTGAGTGCCTTGAGCACCAGACTGTTCATGCATCTTCTACTACTGCCAGAAAAAAAATCCATTGCTGGTACAAAACAAACAAACAAACAAACAAAAAAACCCCCCAAAACCCCAACTGTGCTGTTCTCTTTCATGAGAATATTTCTTTTATAAATGCATCAGTGTCTTCTTAGTGAAAAAAAAAAAAAAGGCACAAGAATATTTCTATCTTGTTCCATTACTTGAAAAGTCTCATCCATATCATTCTCTTGAGGGATTTCAAAACATTTCTGGCATGAGTCACTGGAAAAGTAGGAGTTGCCACTATCCCACCTAAAATGCTTATTTAGAGTTGTCCCAAGCAGAGGGAGCTTAGTTCAAGTCATGGTCTTAAGGAGACGAAACATCTTCAGCAGAAAGTTTTCCCTCAAAACCTGAACAATTCTTGCTGTCATTTAGATGTGCCTTGACTCTGCTTGCAGTTACCATAGGAAGTTACCACAAGTTATGAGGCTGTGGAATAGACAGGGAAGGAACATACCTTGTCAGTAGGTTGCTCAGTTCTGTTCTTGCAGGATGGGCCATGCCTTTAGTTCCACCCTTCAGAGAACAGAAGTGACTTTACAGGAACAGTGCACTGTAGAGGGATGAAGGAGGATTTGCTCTCTGTGCTGGACAGAGCTAGAGAAGTAACTTGACAAATGCAGAAGGATGAAGAGGCAAAGCGTTGGTGCAGTGTACAGTTGTCTTCTTTTCAGGTGGAGAAAGTGCTGATGCATATTTTTATTATTTAGCATTCAAATCCAGCTCCTTTATGGAACTTGCTCACAGTGGGGGGTGCTTTCCTTCCCAGTGAAGTGCTTTCTCTGCCCAGATGGTTGGGGGTTTGCAAAATGTATTGGGCAGGCATGGGAGACTGTTATTCTCCTGTGCTTATGTCAAGGCCAAAGGCTTCTGTTTTAGCAAGCACTGCTTTGAGAAAAGCATTGGAGAGCTCCCTGCAGCATCTGCTCACAAATGCCAGGAAGGAAAGTCCAGAAGTGAAAAGGTCTCTTTCGGAGCAGCAAGTCAAATGGTGCTTGATTGCCTCTTTGGAAGATGGTAATGCTACAGATTGCCAAGGTTGAGAAAGGTGATGCATTTTCCATTGTCAACTGGCAATAAAATTCAGCTTAATTCAGCTGAATGGGAGAAACCTGTGTTTGGCTTTCGTGGTATCAGGTTGCCACACAAAGTGTTGAGGTCATGACATTGTAAGCTGCATGTTGGAGAAAAGCAGGTTTGTACCAAACTGTGGCTCAACCAGTCTGTGTTACATGATGCACGTGGGCTTGTGCCACGGTGGTAAAACACAGAGCAGTGATGAGAAGGTCTGAAGTTGCACAATGTCCTGTAACTTACCATCATTGCAGATGGTCAAAAGACACTTGAAAATTTAGTTTCTCAGGAAATTTACACTTGCTGTCCCAAAATAAAGTTTGAAACAGTCTTGAAAAAAAAATGCTTCTAGGCAGCGCATCCCAGAGTGCACTCTGGGTGGAAGAATGTGAGAAGTAAAACTGGTGTTTGATCCCCTTTAACTTGCATACCGTTGCATTCTGTGTACCAGTTGTTTGTGGTTTGGGCTATCTGGCTGGTATTTTATGTGGGGTAGCCAGGTGAGCTTCCACAGTTTTCCATTTTCAGCATTCCTGATAGCCTCATGTATATGTTTTAGGAACAGATATATGAGTCAAATAGATCTCCTCTCATTTTCCATGGATCTGCTCCATGGAGACACAAAGATTTACTGATGACCACCTGGCATTTCCTTTACTGTATTTCATAGAATCTGAGAATCAGAGAATCATTTAAGTTTGGGAAAGACCTTTAAGATTTTTGATTCCAACCATTAATCCTACACTGCTAAGCCCACCACTAAACCATTTCCCCAAGTGCCACATCTGCATGTCTTCTAAATATCTCCAGGGATGGTGAGTCTACCACTTCCCTGGGCAGCCTGTTCCAATGTTTGACAATCCCTTCAGTGAAGCAATTTTTCCTAATATCCAATCTAAACCTTCCCTGGTGCAACCTGAGGCCATTTACTCTTGTCCTGTCATTTGTTACTTGGGAAAAAAGATGACTTCCACCTGTCTACAACCTCCTTTCAGGAAGTCGTAAAAAGTGAGAAGGTTCCCTCTGAGCCTCCTTTCCTGCAGACTAAATACCCCCAGCTCCCTCAGCTTCTTCTCATCAGATTTGTTCTGCAGACCCAGCTCCAGCTCCATTCTCCTTCTCTGGACTTGCTCCAGTCCCTCAATGTCCTTCTTGTCGTGAGGAGCCCAAAACTGAACCCAGGATTCAAGGTGTGGTCTCACCAGTGCCAAGTACAGACGATCCCTTCCCGAGTCTAACTGCATCTAACTGCTCCCAATTATTGCCTTAGGGAACAGGTGCCTGTTCCCCTGTCTGATGTTGATGTTATCCTGTCTCTCTATGCAGGATGCATTCATGGGCTGAATGAAACATAAGGAAATCATGGGTTTTTCAGATGTTTTTTAAAATATGTCATCCCTTTAAATATTTCAGTGAAGTCTGGAGGTATAAAAGAGTAGTTTCAGTTCAGACAAAATAGGTCGCTTTATTTTTGATAAGTGTATAAAAAAGCACTTCAAAACTAAAAAAAAAAAAAAAGGGTTCCTATGAGGTAAAATTATAAGTTTGTATTCTAAAGATGATGAAACTGCACATTGAAGTGTAATGTTAATCATCTTGACTGTTTACTCCCCTTGAACCTCTCTGGGATACCATTCATGAGAGCTTGTTTGTCTATTGAACAGAATTTTCTGTTCAGACATATCTCTGAACATGGTTTTTTATCTAAGGAGTATAAACAGCAATGTAAACACATACAGAGTTCACTTTTTAACCTGCTCAGCCTCATCCCATCTCTACTGCTCTGGCCAGCACTAAACTTCCTAAACAGGACCAGAGTTTAATCAATGTTTATTTCTTGGTGGCTGCCCACATGCAGGCAGACTGACTGCTCACCATGCATTATCAAACTTTCACAGGCTTCTTTGGCTTCCTCCCCACTGATTTCAACTGGGGATGGGCTGCAGGATTCAGTCATCTGAGTTAGCACGTGGATTTGTTTGGCTTATTAACTCCACTAACAACAGAATGGCTGCATTTCCTCAAGCCTTTAAACCTCAACAGCTGCAGATCTTCCAGCCAAATTAGCAGTAACATGAGGTGAGAGAGTGGCAATTCTGATGGAAGATGCTGCACTGCTTTTCCCCTTTGGGAACAGAGCAGAACATCATGCATTTATATGTCTTCAAATGAGCAGAGGCACATATCCTTCACAGGCAAATGATCCTTGGTGGTAACCAGTGGGCAGCTGGGTTGGAATTAATAGATTATGCTCACACAATAATTATTCAGGGAAAATTGCATAATTTAGAGCAATGGAAGTGAAGAAGAATTGGCAAAACACCATGATTTTAAATTATTTTATTTTAAATAGGCACTGAATATGTCTGGATTGCTAAACACGGTTTTAGAAGCTGAAGAAAACACCTCAGATTGTACATATCTCTCCTGATGCCAACAGCTTGATCTATACTTTCTCCTTCTCATGGTCTGGTTAGCACAGGATGTGAAGTGCCTTGAATTACTTTATCATAATTAACAAAAAAATCTTAAGGCAGTTAGAATCCCTGAGTGCCCTTCCACACATTATTGCAAAATACTAGGGATGGACTAATATACACAAATTTGGTGTTGTCTCTAGTGTATTCAAGGAGGTGAAGAGCGGAAAATTGTAAAAAAAGCCTCATTATTCATCTGACTTACTTCCCTGGATATATATGAAAATACTCTGAGAAAGCAAATATGAAAAATATTGCTTTTAGACTCAAAATTCCTAAACATATAACACAAAGCCAGTATAAAGCCTAAAATACCACAAAATAAGCAAGTCTATAGCCAGGCAATGAGAGAAGGGTTAGTTTAATCCCCACTGAAGGGAAAAAGTGGGCAGGGTAGGTCCACTAGCGTATTTCTACCTAACCTGGGCTGTGAGAGGTCCAGAGCCCCGTCCCTCTTCTGCAGGCTGCTTCTGTGATTGTAGACTATTTTCTTTGTATCTCACATGGCTCAGAGTCCTCCTTAACCCCTGTAAATTGATTTACATACCTAGCAAGATGTTTGAAGTATTCATATTTAGTATTTGTCTAATAACCAAATACAAAGGAGTAGAAAAGATGACTTTAGGTGGGCTTGGCTGTATCTTCACTAAGTAATTGAATGGTAAAACAAGAGATTTGAGTAGTTGAAGCCAACTGGCACAGAATGACCTGCATCTATGCTATTAAACTATCTTAACCTTCAGATCAAGGTGACTGCATCCAAAGTGTCAATTAAGAATAGTTTCTGGTTTATGTTAATTTTTGAGCCATGTCCAGGAGTAGTCTGGGGGAACTGCATTTGGTCAGGGACCATGCCAACATTTTAACTGTATATAGACAACTGAGTTTTAGCCCCCATGTGTTAAACGCAGCTTAATTTTCTGGTGAGATTAGCACTTAGGATCCTAATAACTTTCTTAAACATACTTGCTGATTTTTCAAGTGCAAATTATCCCTTTCCATTGGCAAATAGAGACTTGGAGCATGTGCTCTGGGTAATTTTTAATCAAATTCTACCTACTGCCTGCAGAATTCATTGAATTAATGACAGCAGCCTGGTTTCTGACCCACCCCCTAAGTGCTTACTCCCAGCTATTTAGAAGGCCTCTCCAGCACCTACAACATGACACAAAACTCAAATGATGTTCCCTAGTTTATCTCTTAGACAACTGTGGAGAGGTTCAACTCTCTCAACAGAGCAGCCTTAATCAACAGCTGCTTCATTTGTACTCTTGACTTCTGCCTCTCAATAATGAAAAACACTCAAATGTTCATTATCTGGTGCAAATGTGTGAGGGTGATTGCATGTAGGTATGGATGTGCCTGCAAATGCTCAGCTGAGGAAAACTGGGAAAATATTCAAAATTTCATATGGTAGAATCAAAATTGTAATTTGGAAAGATAGAGACAAAAGAAACTGAGGAGTGCAGTGAAAGGAAGTCACTAGTTTATTTATAAGTCAAGTTTTCAGTCGTAATGACTTTTAAAAAGTTCAAACAAAATGTGACAAATGGAGTAGCTGCTAAAAAAGAAAACTTTAAAGATTTTGTGCTGCTAAAGTAGTCAGCAGTTTCTTCCTTGACAGAGAAGTCCAACCCAAGGGATATATTGAATTCCTGCCAATTCTTTACTTACAATTTTGGGAAAATATTTTAAGATCTCTCCTAATTTATGTCAAGTAAGAGAAAACTAAAAAGTCCTGTCAGTGCACAGAGAAAGACTTTATGTAGTAAGCAGAGATATTTTTCAGATCTGGTGCTCAGGAATTACATTTGTTAACAGTATTGACTCTCTGGACACAAATGTCCATGAAACTCCTTGATTCCACAGGAGGAGTGGGGGCTGATCTTGATCCATGACATTGTTTATCACAGAAGGCAGATTAGCTGAAACTGCTTTGTTCAGCCTGATGAAACAACATACAGGAGGACAGAGATCACTGGAAAACCAGGTGAGAAGAAGTGAGCAGTGTTGTGTGAACCAATAAAGAGTAACAAATATGTGTGACCTGGCCATTTAGCCTGGAAAGGGAAAAAGCAGAAAACTTCTGTGAGGGTGCAGTGTGCAGCACAGTTTTGTAAGAAGCAGAAATGGAGACCAAACACACATGTGTGCAGTGGCAGACACTACCCCAGTGTCCAGCCACCGGCTTTGAGGTCAGATGCATGGAAGAGACATAGCACTGCCACATGCCTCTGACTGTCACAACAAGGGGGTACACATGCAGTGGTCCTTAGCCTGTTTCAGAAGGGACTGATGACCAAGTGGAAATAGTGGTGAAGAGCTGCTCTAGCAAGGCAGCAGCAGAAGAGATTGATTTCCAGCACTTCAGCCTGGTAATACTTCATTTGCTAATGTAGACACAGCCTTGATGTTGGTTTCCCTATACTCCCTTTGAATTTTAAGGACTGACCCCAACATACCTTTTTTGCAGGGACATTAAATATACAAAACAATAACCTCATATTTCACACACTTTGTCCCAGCTCACAGGGCAGTAATTGAAAAGCAAGAGAAAACAACAGCTCTTTGTGCTGCAGGAATTACATCTGTTATTTGACTAATTAGTGACACATAATAACCCATAAAAGCCTTGGCAATAAAAAAGCTGCTTTAATTCTGGCCAGTCTCCATGAAAACCTCTCAATCTCACATTCCATTTGTGACTGCAGGGTTATGTGTAGACATCAGTGCTGGGAAGCAATGCATCAGTGTAACGATGCACTTTGAGGAAGAAGGAGAATAAAATTGCTCTGAATGATCTGGTAGATATGTCTTGTACAGGTTTTTTTGCAATCAGGAAGAAGATTAGTTTCTTGCTTTGTGGGACCCATGACCAGTCCTGTTTTAAACCAGTATACAGGGCAGGTGATCAAGGGAGAGCCCAAAGTGCAGAGATAGAAAGGATTCTTTATCTGGGACGCTGAAACACTGGACAGACTCAGGATCTCTGATCTTTTTATCCTTGTTTATTTTGGTTGAGTTTTGCTTTTAGGTAAAATGTGTTTATCCAGCATTTTTCATTTAGATAGTGACTGATCTTATCTTGTACTAAGTAAGAAAACCATGATCATAGCAGAAACTGGCAGTTGTGAGTTAATATTTTCTTTTACATGTATCGATTACAATGTCAAAGATTCAAAATCCATTCACTTAAATGTCGCTCCAGAAAAAAAGTATCTGTCAGTGTAATGGAATATTGCCAAACTAGAGGAAAAAACCCACCTGACGCCCTCTGTCCCTGAAAGCATGGATGCATATTGTGCCAAAAAGAGAACACTGCCTTGATATAAAAACAAACAAACAAACAAACAAACAAAGGATGAAAAATAGATTATCAATATACCCTATTTTGGCAACATTTTTATTAGAGCATAAGATGAATTCAGAAATTATCTAAAATTATCATTACAAAATTTTCTGACTGATTTACAACTTCCCCGACTCTTTTCTTGCATCCTCCTTTCCCTGTTGCAAATCTGTAAGCTTGCTGTCCTTCTGCTATCCCAACAACTACTTATGCATTTCCTTTCTTCCATGGGATACAGACTTACCAGCATCTCTGGAGGGTTTTAGTGGCAATGCTCTCATCCTCATTTCTCCAGCAAGTGATAAACCAATATCTGCATTTTCTGAAGTTCCAGGTGTGTTCTGGGCCCTGTTGTGAAGGTATCTCAGAGCCTGCAGGACTATATCTGCTTTTTTTTTCTCTTCCTCACCCTAGAATCAGTAACTGAACAGGTAAATCTATCAAAGTACTAAATCCAGAGCAGGGCAATTTGCTTTTCACTTAAGTTATTGGAATCAGTATCATTTTGCTTTTTGACTGCTCACATAATGGGTTATTGATGTCCTGGATATCCAATGGCCTGTTCCATTCCCAGGGAATCAAATGCTCCATGTACCTATTCCAGACATAGTCTTCATGCTTTTAATCATCAGAGACAGATAGTGCTGAGGAAAAGTCAGAAAAGCTGCTTACCAAATAGCTTTCAAGTATTTCAAGTTTGGATTTTGGGTAGGTTGGATGTGATGTGATGTTTAGCCTGGTCCTTGTTTTCCATCCACTGGTTTGATTAATTCCCAGTTGACTCATGGTTATAATTTAATCTGTGAGCTTTTTATAGAATTGCTGTATCTTCTGTGCTTTTTCTCATGGAGCATAAACCACAATCCCTTGTCCTGAAATGTAACAGTGTTCTGAAATTATAATTGCCAGTGAAGGAGGGAAGCAGTCTGAGCTCCCACTGTGCAAGTCTAGGTTACTCTGTTGCCTGTTGTAGCTTCTTCAGGTGTTCATCCCTCTTTGTCTTTTCATTTTCAACCTCAGGGCCAGCCATGACTGTTTGTCTCCAGAATTTAGCCCAGAAAGAGAGAGAGAGACAAGAGAGACAGGGTTTCCTGGTGGTCATAATGAACATAATCATAGAATTGGGTTGGACCTTAAGGATTATCTCATTCCAATCCCCTGCCATGGGCAGCAACATCTTTCACTAGACCATGTTGCTCAAATCTCACTCCAGTCCAGCCTTCAACACTTCCAGGGATGGGGCATCCACAGCTTCTCTGGGAAACCTGTGTCAGTGCCTCACCATCCTCACAGGAAGGAATTCCTTCCTAATATCTAATCTAAACCTACTCACTGACAGTTTGAAGCCATTCCCACTTGTCCTGCTACTATATGCCCTTGTAAAAAGTCCCTTTCCAGCCTTCTTGTAAGCCCCCTTTAGGAACTGTATCCTTTGCCTTACCTAAGGAATAGGAATAGCTTTCAGGAATGAAAACACCCTTTAGGAATAACTTGCATCCTTTGCACAATTTGCAAAAAATAACAGTCATTATTCTCGTACATGAATAACATGGTATATGGCTCACACTGCGCCGCTGCAATTTGGCTCAAGGATGTGAACAGCTGTGGCTAGAAGAAGCTTTTGACTCTGAGTGTTCTACTGAACACAAGCAGGTCACCATTTTACTGGAGATGCAAGTTTTATACAGTGCTACCAGTGGCTGCAAGCTTAGGATAAAATCTTTAGAGCTGTCGAAACCAATGTCCACTAAGGCAAAACTTCACAAAACCCTCTGGTGTTACCTCTCAAATCTGTGTCCTCTAGGATTTCTGCTAAGAGATTGGTAAATTTGTCATTTCAAATAAAAGTCTGGTTTCGATATCAACAGAACAGATTTTTCAATGTCTCAGTAGTACAAAAAGCTAACCCCAAACCAAAACAGTTCAAAACTGAAGGATTTTGGCTAGAGAAAGCACTATGTTCAAGTCAAAGTGATTGTAATTTTAGACGTGTTTAGGTGTTGAAATTAAACTTAGTAACAGCAGATTTTTTATTTTGATTTTAACATTGAAGTATTTAACTTAGAAAATGCAGGAATGAAATAGTTAATCTCTTTGAGGGTTTTTTTGTCAGAAAAGAAACAGAATAAATTCAAGACAAACTTGGCAACCCTCATTTCCATATGTGGATAAGAAATGGCCTAAGACTTGCTGCCGAACTCCAGTATGGACAAAGCTTTGTTACGGATAATAGAAAGAGGGTTTTTTAATTCCCAAAAGGCTTTGTGGCCTTGGACACTGATGGGTGGTGGGAAGGAAGCAGTTTCTGGATTGGGGATCTCTCTCAGTCCAGCCCTGTACTCTTGCCATATGCAGTGTGTACAAATCGTGTCAGTGGGACATGGATCTATTTTGGCTGGATCCCACTGGGTGTTTTGCTGCTCTTCACCACCTCAGGTTGCCTTCAGGACTCCTCTGGCAGCCTTGAACCAATCTCTGATAGGCAAAATGCTTATTGTTGCCTAGTTTGGATTTCAAAAGATTTTCTTTTTTAGCTTTGGGGACAAAAATGCAGACAAAAAAGTGTTGTAAGAGGCTGAACAGAGTTTTATGCAAGCCTGCTGGCAGAAGGATGCTTACAGCTTGCTGTCCAGAGTCCCTGTCTGGTGCCCTTGGTGCCGGCATCTAGAAAGGCTTCCATGGCTTCCATGGAGGTGGTTGCAGAAGACCTGGTATTTCTCTGTTCCTTTAACCTTTAATCATGGCAAAGGAGCTGTGATGCCGACACATCCCTCCTCCAGGGAATTCCCCAACTGATTGAAGCAGGGCCAAGAAAGTGAGTCAGAACTGCAGCAAACAAGGCTGCTCCTGCCTCCTGCCAGCCAGCAAGGACAGGCTTAATAGATATAGGGAAGCATTAGGGATATTTCAGGCTCCCTCACTGCAGGGGAGGTGACAGCTATGGAAACAACCTGTTTTTAGCAGCAGGAAAGAGAATCCTGACTTGAAATCCTTTTCCTGGGGAAGTCAAGCAGGCAAGTTCTGTGTATGTTTATTGAATTTGCTTGAAAATAGGTTGCTGGGGAAATGAAGCTTGTTGTGAAACAAGTAGCTTTACCAAGAAATGAGAGAAATGGCTTCAATGTTGAAAAACTTGTTTTGATTAAATGAAAATATGGATTTTTTTGTTAAACAGCAGCTGATGTCAAAATTGGTTAAGTAGAAAAATCAAAGGACATTAATAATGTAAAATGAAATTAACATGTTTTAGTCTGATGCAAAATGGATCTTTTGGAGAGACTTTCTACTATTTTCTTTGATTGAAAAAAATAATTGTCTTTAGACTGAACCGACAGTTCTTTCCTCTCTCCCCTCCTGTCACTTTTGTGGATTGACCATTGAAACAAAATGTTACTCACACAGTTTTCCAAAAGAATCACAAGGCTGTCCCTACTCTGGAAATGCAATAAATGATGTCTCTACAGACTATTTTTTTTGTTTGGACTCTATTATTATTATTATTATTATTATTATTATTGTTATTGTGATATTAATATTAATACTATTATTCCTGCTAATAGGAGGTAGCTCCTGCCTAGGAGTAGATCAGGTTCCAACTTGCAGCCTAATGATAGGAACAAAATAGATGGGGATTAAACTAGACCTTGTCACTAGCAAAGATCAGCCACGGTCCCCTTCCTGTGTGGGGCTTCCTAATTTGAATACTGTGCCATTGCACTGTCCCACTGAAGGATCCTCCATGTTGCTTATGAGTCAAAAATATATTCAATGGACAGCTTTCTGTGAGGACAGTGAGGCCAGAAATTGTTAGCGATGAGTCAAAATTGTGACCTGCAAGCAATTTATTTTAAGCAATGCCTAAAGGTCTGGGGGCAGTTATTAGAGGTGGCTACTACATTTTTCAGTATCGTTATCTAACCAAGCATCAGGAGGGAAATGGAGGGACACTTGATGACCAAAGAGCCATCAGCCTAATTATGCTGTGATGAATTCCTTTCAAATCTGCAGAGCATTTAATGCATTCGTAAATGAAGCCATCCATAATTAGAAAGCTTCCATAACACACATAGGAATCTGAGTCCAAGAGAACCTGATTAATTGTTAATGAGGTTCCTTCACTTACCAGACAGATTGGAAGAGAAGAGGAAGCAAAGCTGGAGGCAGAAGCTGGCATTGCTGTACAGATGCAATGAAGCTTTGCTGCTTGCGAGACTAAACTTCTGCGATGTGGCTTCTTGTCCAAGCCCTGTGGCAGAGCCAGTTTTGGCCATCAGGAAAGTGTTTCTGCTTTTCCTATACTTGCAGACAACAGATCGAACAAAAATTGCCCCAACTTGACTGATGTTTCTGGAAATTGTAGAAAAAAGGGTTTTGCCACCACAATAAGTTCATGCTCAACTGCACAAAACCAGGGATGGTTTTTAAAGTGTTTATGCACATTGTCCACTTTGATTGTAAATGAGATGTTTTCAGCAAATATCCAGCTGGTTCTGTACATACAAAGGTCTGCTGACACTGACATCAGAACAGGAATCAGAATGGGCAGTACAGTCTTTCTCCAGGGGGAAAAGCAAGAAGTATAGGTGTTTATACAGGGCAAGTGCATGTAAAAGGGAGTGTTCTGTTTCAGAGTAGGAAGCTGGGAGTGAGCCCATGGATGATCAATTTAATGCACCAGTTTGGTTACTGCATATTTTGCCTTCTTCCCAACTAATTTTTATTTCCTTTTTCTCTAAAGAAATAAACTTTAAACTCCTCTGCTCATTCTGACCATCCAAGAATCAAAATACACTATTATTGTGCAATGTTTTATACATTTTTACAATCTCTGTTTAGTTTTATGGTTGTCATAACACAGTGTTCACAGGAAATGAAGCTCAGACTTTGGACAATTTAGAAACGTCTAATAAAATATATATATATTTTCTGTCTCTAATATTATTATGAATTCCAGGCTAGATAGCTGAACATTTCCCAAAGCAAGAAGAAAAGGTTTTGTGCCCTGTTTTTGCTCCTGGAGTGTATTTTTGCTGCAGACAATATATGTTTGAAGCACAACATTTGAGAAAAGCAGCAGAAATGAGTCTTTACATCTTGGGTATCATTTGCAAATAAACTTGGAAGCCTGGGAAACAGGTTTTAAAAACCATTTCCTAATGTGTTGTTTATGTTGAGCTGTTTGAGTTCTGATATGCCTAAATGAATGAGTCAGAGACATAGTCAGAGTTTGATATAAAACCAATCAAAGCATATTCTTGAACTTTTACTTCTGGAAAAGTTTCTTGGTAATTCTGCATTTTTAATTGTTCTATTAAATGGATGAAAACTGCATTCCAGAATAATTAATTGAAGATAATTAAGGAGAGGTATTTGTTTTTCCCAAATTGTCCAATACATTGCAGCAAAATGAAATTCATGGCATGTCTGTTCAAGCAGTGTAAATAATGCTGAGCAAAGCTATTCCAACACAGGGAGATGTCTGCTGCACTTTCATTGTGAGGAGCTGGGACTGAGACTGGAGACATTTATTTAGAAGTTTCATATATTTCTTTACTTTTTTTATTTAAATGTTTTTTCTTGGATGAATGGTGGAAGATAACAGGCATGTCAGTGATGCAGCATTAAGTGCTGTCATGGCTGTGTCACAACAGTCAGAACATTGGTGGTGGCCATATCCTGGGGGACTTGTTGGTGCCTTGGGTGTCCCAGGACACATCTAAACAGGGCTGTCTCAGAGTAGGCTGGCAGAGGAGCAGGCAGGATGGAGAGGAGGGGGCAGGGGAGGGGTGGGCAGGGGCTGCCCATGGAGATGAGGGGTGACATGATTGGGCCAGGACAGATGTCTCCTGACCCAACCCAACCCAAGACATGGGTTGGACAGCCTTGACAGGAGGCTGGGAGAGCAGCATCCCCAGGTGGGGATATGACCAGAACATGGGATGCACCTGTCCTCTCATTTCCTCCACACAGCTGAAGAGTGTTGCAGCTTTCTACAAGGACATTGACCCAGAGTTAAGGAAGCCCACAAAGCCCTCGAGCGCACACTTATCATGGTGCTACAGGCAGCTGGAAGCCCCTCATAGCCTTGAACAAAGGCAGCTTCACACCATCCTCTCTCTCTGTGGGAAGCTAATCTCAAAATAAAGTTTGAGATTCATATTTTTTTTTGCTGGTGTAAGGGCAGGAAAGCATGTTGTCTGAAGAGTGGCTCAGGACTCTGAGCTTTTTGGTTTGGAAAGAAGGAAACTGAAGCCTCATTGCTCTCTACAGGTTCCTGAGGAGGGTAATTGGAGAGGGAGGTGCTGAGCTCTTACCTCTGAGATCCTGAGACAGGGTTAGTTTGAAGGACTCAATGGTGCAACAGAAGAGGTTCAGACTGGACAACAGGAACCATTTGTTTACCAAGAAGGTGCTCCAGCACTGGAACAGGCTTTCTAGAGGTGGTCAATGCCCCAGTGTTTAAGAGGCATTTGGACAATGACCTTAACAAAATGCTTTAGCTTTTGGTCTGGCCTGATGTGGTCAGCCAGTTGGACTGACAGCTGTAGGTTCCTTCCAGCTGAACTATTTTTACTCTATTTCTGTTCTAGGTGTACCAGAAAACCTAGCACCTTGTCTCTTATGCTTCAAAAGAAGAGAAACTGAATGAAGTTTTATGAGGTGTAAGCATATGTAGAGGGGTCAACCTTTCTCAAATATATATAATTTTTGATTCAGATAAAGGTAAAGATCTAAGCATAATTGCAATATGACCTGCTAAAACTGCAAAAGCTAGTACCCTTATGTTTATTTGCTTCTTTTCTGCCCTCTGTAACATCAGTTATGTTTGCTCTTTGGAAGTGTGCTTCACATTTTAAAATATCCTATTAAAATAAAAGGTTCTAATAAATAGGCTTTTATGCTTAAAAGGCCTTACTGCTTTCATGATTTCTGTAACATCTAGCCTGGCAGTTTAAGTTCATCTCTGTTCAAGGATGGAGGTGCCATTGAAATGAGCATATTCACAGTGCTTTTCAGTGAGTATTTATGTTATCATCTTAAATTGTTACAGAACTGGTGTTAATGATGACTTCTGATAAAACACTTAGATTTCCCTTTGTTATGTATATGTAATCAAGGCACTACTGAAAACTCAAGGTTTGGAGAGGATTTCAGTTATTTCAGCCTTATCAGAAACATGCACAAATGGCATACAATAGAGGAAGAATTCCGTACAAAGTGAATGAAGCCCCAGCTCTAAAGTGCACACAGCCCATTAACAGCTGGCATGTTGCACTGACATTGTAGCTGTTTGTTGGCTGACACTGAGCTGTACCTTATACTGCACCGATTACACTTTGAGAGGTTCCTGATCATTTTACAGCATTAGCAAGATCAGATCCTGTGAAATGACAGAAGCCAATTACATAAACTCAAGGTCTCCTAGATGCACTCCAGTAAAGCTAAAGCTGTAATGCATCTTTACCTGTGGTGGCTTTATAGCACACACTTGTGTACTTAGCCTGGTTCCCATGGAACTGGAGGGCTCTCTCCCTGCACAGTCATGCCAGTAGCCCAGTTAAGGGCAGGATTTAATATGAGAGAAACTTTATGAATCAGAACTTATTTAAAAATATTACGCCTTGATTTTCAGCTCCTTTTTTTTGAGAGAGAGTAGAAGAATCATTTGGAAGCTTTTCCAACAGCAGGAAACATAATTCTGCAAATTATTTTTTAACCATTGATAAAAATACTTCTCATAAAATCAAGCAATGAGATGCTTTTGGAAGTGTAACTTGAAGCAATGAATCACCCCCTTTATAAAGACATAAGGATCCACAGTAGATGTTCTTAACATTAAAATACTTGTTGTAATGATAAGGAATGTCAGAGTAAGTGCTCAAAAGGGGAGAAATTATGCCTTGAGCTTTTAACGGTTTTGTGCATGCAAAAAGTCAAGGATAGCATATTATTTTGTGCAACTGCCTCTGACACAGCTTTAAGGAACAAATGAACTAAAGCAATCTCTGGGATGACTTTGCCACCTCCCTGAGGTATAAATTTACTGAAATGTTTTGTTTCTTACCGTTAGCAGATATCTTTAGATATCAGGGAGATTTCCACAATTAACTAACTAACTCTTCTACTACTATTTCTGAGTTGTGCAACATAGGCAGCTTATAATACGAGGGAGAAAGAAATGTAACACACATGGCTTGGATGGAGCCTTAGCTTCTCAGAGCCTGAGGCAAAGTAGGCAACAAGGTAGGGAAAGGCAACAATTTAATTTTTTATTGCAGCATTTTTTAATGAGTGTTTTCTCAAGGCCTTACTTTTTCTCACTAAGAAATACATTCTCTGTCCTTCTGATACAGAGATAGGAGATTATTAGTAGTGTTTATCCTACTTAGCAGCAGAAATCTTCTAACTTGTGGGTTCTACAGGGCTCCCTTACCCCAGCAGCAACAGCAACTGAAGATTTATATCATCCTGAATACCTAATTCTGTTCTGCTAAAAATGCAAGATAGTTGAGATGGCTGGGGGGGAAAAAAGGATATTTGGGAGTTGAGGGAAAGAACAATTTAGAGAAGACACATCAGCAGCCAGAAAAGGAAGACCAAAGTGTGCAAGTTGGAAGGGGTTTAGGAAGCAAGCTGAATGACAAAGCATCTTTGGGGAAATAAAGTTTGGGAACCCTTGAAAAAGACAAATGTCAATTAAAGTTAGGCTGAAATTAATTGAATGAATGTGTGAGGAAGAGAGAGACATCAAGATTTACTTGAGTACCTGAAGCATAGCCCAGATCAATTACTTGCTGTTGTCAGCATCATCAGTGCAATGTAAGAAAGATTGAATGCATGCTATAAAATGCACCATTTAACAAAGTTCAACCTATTAAGTAATTAGAATATAATGTGTGAACATGCTGAATATGCTTATTTAAATGTAAATGTTTATTCACTGTTTATTTTTAGTGCAGAAAAATTATCCACCTTGTTTAGTTGTCCTTGCTCTTTCATATACTGCTGATGTATTGGATGCCCCTAAGCCAGCATTCAGAGGTAGCTGCTTCTTTATCAATGGCATCCAGGGACTCTTCTTGAAAGGTACAAAGTAACCTGCAAAGAAAACAAATGCAAGGTGGGTAATAAATGTACTTTAGCTCCAGTGGGCTAATGGCACAGCAATATTACATTTTCAGTTACAGAGAGATCACTGTGGCCATCTGTCAGTGATCTTAAGGGACAAAGCCTGAACACCAAGTCATCAAACCAGGTTTGGGTTGGAAGGGACCTTTAAAGATCACGTGGTTCGAAAGCCTCTGCCATAGACAGGGACACCTTCCACTGGACCAGGTTGCTCAAAGCTCCATCCAAACTGGCCTTGAACACTTCCAGGGAGGGGGCATTTACAACTTCTCTGGTCAATCTGTGCCAGTGTCTCACCACCTTCACTGCTTGGCAGGGTTTTGTCTGGTCAAAATACAGTCTTTCAAATACTTCTCCAACACTGTCTGGAAGTTAACAAAGCCAAGGACAATTCCTACAATAAATTATATTTATTTTTACAAGAAATTAGGTTGGGAGACAATTCTGGATATCACCTAGTGAACCCTATGTTTCAAAAAGGTACTATTACAGCAAGGTGCTCAGAAGCTGTGCCCAGTCAAGATCTGAACATCTCCAAGGATGGGCTTTTCACAGCCTTTCTAGTCCTCTCTGTAAGTACTTAATTGCTCCCAGGGTAGAACATTTTTTCATAGGTAATTTACATTTCTTGTCAATTCCTAGTTTTCCTATAATTGTCTGAACTCCCCAAAGGCAGTTTGGATGTGATACCCTGTTTTGGAGGCTAAAGCGTTGTAACAAAATGCATGTGAGCAGAATTTGTCACTTGGTCTCACAGTTAGTGAACAGGTTAATAGAGATGTAACCTCCAGGTCTTGGATCCCATTGGTAATTTCAATGTAATACCACTTAATTGGAGGACTCAGATCCCATCATTGCTGCTGAATGCATGGGTACCACCAGGGACAAGTGCCTGTGCATGGGTATGCAGAACACATACTGCAAAGTGAGTAACTCTCTTAAGGGAATGAAGAACTAAAAATCCATTCATCTGCCTTTGTATACTTAAAAATCACATTTTTAATTTTTTTGTTGTTGTTGTTCTACTTTAAAGCAACATGTCTAGAAATGATAACTCCTAAGCCCTATGATGCAATCTGAGCCAGGCACCGGAATCAGACACTAAACAAACAGTCTGTGGCCCTTTCAAATATTTTTGGGCCTTTTGGGTTACGTTAGGTCTGTGTAGGAACACTTAAAAACATTTAGAAAGATGGAGAGATTTACTGGCAGATGAAGCCTGCCTTTTGCACTGTGTTCCTCCATAGTGCTACTAGGAAAACACTGGCCACAGAGTGGGGATGACTGAAGGACATGGGTGGAACCAGCTCTTATATAAAGACCAGCACAAAATCCATGTACAAATTCAGTGGTGCTTTGGGCCTAATGATTTTTTTTCTGTGTAAAAGTAATTACATCTTGAGGGGAGAAACATTTTGAGTTGTGAATTGACTTTTTCTTATATAGTAACCAATTTTCTGCACAAGTATCTTTAGAATATTTACAGATACAAATGCTTGTGTCTCGCAAACAAAACCAGCTGATGCAGTGGATGATGATGCTGGGGATACTGGTGGAAGATAGTGATTGTTTCAGGCAGCATTAAAAGGAGGATGCTTTTCTTATTTTGGTATAGAAATTCACGAACAGACCTTACACTGTGCCACACAGCTCAGCACACACTTCACTCCAGTGAGCACTGCATACACAATAAGTAAATATGCCATTATAAGACACCTGCCACATGCCACATACCACAAGAAAGTAATGTGAAAGAAGCTTAGAAGTGAGATGCATGTAAAACAGTTGGAGGAAATGCATTTACCTGCAGTCCCTTTGAGCTGAGGAACCCACCTTGTTCTTTACAGTGTCTCAGATCCAGTTCTGGTGGATCATCTATAGCCTGGGTGTGAGATATCTATGGTGTTTTGTAGGATTTCATGTTTGGCATCTCACTGCTTTGGCCACTACTGTCAATCTGGTAGTTTTTTGGTCAGAAATGCTCTAATTATACAAAGTGTATTGACAGAATTCAGCTGTGGCACACAAATGATATAAATCCTTTTGCACAGTGAGAAACCTTTGGGCAAAAAAACAGATGGAAAAGATTCAGATAAAAAATATGTTTGTTTGGGTTTTTTTCTGTAAATACTGTTTCTTAATAAAAGACATTCTGCAATGATTCTGTAGGGAAAATTCTCAGGCAGTGGAGGATGACAAGAGACCGATTATGTGCTCTGCATCGCTAAGAAAGTGATCTCTTCCCTCTCTGTTTTGATTAAAAATATAGACTTTTCTTTGCTGCGGATTTTGTAAACATATATATAAAAATGGTGTTCAACAAGATGGACTTTCTCAAAGATCATTATTTCCTCCTGAAATTTCTTATGGACTATCTGGAGACTGTTGTTTTTCTGTGCTATACTTTGCCTCAGCCATAAATAAACCCTGTAGATGTAGCCTTGATGGTTTGCACATCTTCACCATTGGTCTTGTACAGGAAATGCTTTTTTTGTCATGTAATCCCCCACTCTGAGACTCAAAGACCAAGACATTATTATCTTGCACCATTTGATTTTATATAAATATGTGGGAATTGGATATGAAGGCAGCTTCTTGCTGGTCAGCACTGGATAAGATGTGATCAGATCTAATTGGAAAATAGGAATTAAGGGAGCTGTGTAAGAGGCAGAAGGAGTCTATCACAGAACACAGAAAGAAGTACAAAAACACGCTCCTTTTTTAAAAAAAAAATTTGACAAGAATGTCAACAGATCATTGTAATTTGATTGCATCATGTCTGAAAGGAAAATCCAGTATTGGACTCGTAAGCTTTCAGTCACATTGAAAACTCAAAGCTGGGGGATTTTTCCAAGAAAATAAGATAGAAGATTTTACAAGAGAAAGATCAGAGGGAGTAGTGCACTTTGAAAATTCTACTTTCTGACCTCTGAATATCTTCAGGTTGGTGAAATTGTTCCATAGTAATGCTGGAAACCTCAGGAAAAGATCACTACTCATTTGTACTGCAGATGGAAACAAAATACAGACCTAGGGCAGTGTTGATGATCAGGCAATTATTTTTCTGAAGTGACCAGTAAAATGATGTATTTTGGCATGATTTAATATGTAATGTTGCCTTGTTGATAAAAGGATCACGGCTCTGCTGTGGGTATTATGAAATATGTAGGGAACTAGGGTTTACATACAAGCTACATCCAAAGGACAATGGTTGAAAGAGTTCAACAAAGACATGAATATTACACTGCACAGTTATTGCTCCAATATCATGTTTTTTCAGTACATTAGGCAAAGAAATGGTGAGAGAAGCTAGAAATGGTGGACCTCAGTCCTCTTCAAGGTGGGAATGACTACAAGGTGGAAAAGTATGGATCTGTGGTGAGATTGGGAGACTGAAAAGGAAAGGAACTGAGTTTTGGAGGAGAAAAGCAGATGTGGTATCCTTGTCTTCATCAGTCACTCCTGGTCTGAAGGACAGGAAGGAGTGCATCTCATGTGTTAGCAAGGAAATAAACCAACAAAATGCTCTGCAAAGACCAATTTGGCTCTCAGAGCTTAATCTCCTCTTTTAAAATTCTTTCAATGGCTGTTTCTGTTTGTTTGCTTTTTAATTTTATGATGTGTCAGGATCCAAGGCTTAAATGTATAGTTTTGCGAAATTCTAGCTTGATCCCAAAGGAAATACCAGGCAGTGATTGCTCTGTGGGCTGGGTGTATATCAGCAAGCAGGAAAACACGGTTCAAATAGGTTTTTTAAAAGCAACAGAATCCCTTTAGACAACTTAGAAACTTTCACACTAAGTAATTGCACACAGTCAACTTCTAACATATTGCAATTTTTGTTTTAAATCAGAACATCTTATTGCTTTTTTGCTGCAAACTCATCCACAGGTACTTCATTATCTGTGCATTTTGTTCTGACTGTTTATTATCTAGCAAACCGGTGATTTAAAATTGGAAGAGCACATTTTGGATTAGACTTTTTCAGTCAGAAAAAAATGTGAAATAATGTAAAGTACCTTTAAGAAAGGCATGTTCTTTCAGGATGGAAAGACCTTTAAGATCCTGGGATCTTCTGACGCTCAAAATTATAAATGTGGGCTGAATATGGGATATGGAAATTAAGAAATTTTCTGAGTCTTCTAAAGAGGAGAATAGGTTTAAAGTTTTTAAAGGGTTTTTAATGGTCCAAATTCAGTGAGACTTATTCAACTTTGCTGTTTCTGGATGATTCTACTCAGCGTCCTTGCACCTCTTTTTCTCTTACCTGACCTTATCCCATATCAGTGAATCATCCATAACTGACTTTTTTTCCTATTGGCCCCAGTTTTCCACATCAGTATCAAAGTCTAGAATTCTCAAAACTGTTGCCTACTAATACTGTGCATACTCTGGCTGGTATTACTGACAGCTTCCCCAAATGGTGTGTCCTTGCAAGACTCCATTCCTCAAAAGGTCCCTTTCAGTTGCCTGTGGAGTTGCTTTTATGTCTTTCCCTTGGATGGCAAATAGAAGGTATGTGACATGGAAACCCAACCATCCCTTGGGGTGCTGTGGCTTTTGTCAGCTTTGCACATTCCTCTTGTCTCATCCAGCAATTTCCCATGTTATGTCCAGCAGTTTCTCATGTGCTGTTCAGACAACTTATCCTCAGCCTGGGGATTAAGAAGTGATTAATTTCATTTCCTTGAAGCCCTAAAATGACCAGTAGCTGTAGAAAAGCTGTGAGAAGTCCGAGTAGTAGCAGTTTGACATTCCATGATGAATGGCTTTCTTCTTTCTAGCTAAATCTGTCCTTCTGGGACAGAGAAGTGCCTCCTTGCTCCTGACAGTCAAGGTCTGACCTTGTTCTTCATTATCTTGAAAGCCCCAGGTTAGTATTATTGTGTTTGACTTAGCTAATAATGTGTAAGTCAAATAAACTGAAACTTATGATTTCTTTCGCTTTTGTATTTCTTAATTTCCTTAGTGCAATTGAAACTCTTGTGGGTGTATCTGAGCTCTTGTGTGTTGTGTGGAGGAATTAAGTTTGAGTCAGCAGTAATGGAAACCTCGTGCCAAAATATCCCACACACAGGGTGGGGAGGGAAGACCTTGAATGCTGCCTCTCCACTGCCTGGAGAACTCACAAGCAAAGGCACAGTTGTAGTTCTCATCTTTTGGAGAGCCTGTCATAGGTGCAAATGAGGGGATACCACAGCAGAGCACTGGGATGACTCCCAGGAGGATGGAGGCAGTGGAGATAATTAAGAAAACTGATCCTACATCTACTGAAGTGAATAATTCATAATTTAAGATACACTAGACCGAGATAAAATGTAAGAACTAAAAGTCACACTAACATCTACTCCTCTTTGCCTATAAGGACCCCCATCTCTGTCTGGAAGAGTGCAGGGGTCTCCAGCCAGGTTTTTGCCTCTGCTAGGTAGTCTGGCATTCAAATTTATATTACTTGTAGCCTGGCTCAAGGGCTCTTCAGATCCTGTTCACCACCACAAACATCTGTACATGGCTGTTTTTACAGTATGTTTAATGCCTCCTCTTTAAATTAAAATGGATTTAATTAGTTTAAAAATAAACTAATTTAAATGAAAACATGAATGTCATCACTGAAACAATGTCTCTGCTATTTTCTCTCCCTTTCCACAGGTCATGCAAGTTGTATGAAGCATAGTTTTAGGGACATGCCTGTTGTACTTTGACTTCCTCAGGCATAGCCTATCTTGATTGAACTCTCTAATTTTTTCTCCCTCAATTCCCTTATCAAAGTCTGTAAGTCTTCATTTCATACAGGGAAATTCCTCAGCTTGTTTTGATCCAGAGTTACTGCTCATTAAGAATGGGCATGAACATTAAACTTTTAGGATATAGATTTTCATCTACATGTGCAAAGGAAAGGAAGAGAAAATGTATCTGTGATGGCAAGAGAAGATGCAGACTAGCTCTTCAAATCTGCTATTGAGTCCAAGGGCCTTTGTCTTCTCCCATCATAGAGAGAGCATGGAAAGGAATAAACAATTTACGAGTATAGTAAAACAAAGGATTAGTTAGACATGGATAGCTACCAAAGTGACTATATCAATTTTTTAGTGGAAAACCAAAATATTTTCTTCTGCCTAACATAGTAGAAAAAATTAAATGTAAGTGGGGATATTGCCAAAAAGTTTATTGGGTATTAACAAATGTTATTTTTGGATCACTATGCAACTGGGCAAAACCCAATTCTTCAGTATAGCAGCTCAGTAAACAAGGGTTTGGGGGGTTTAATATTTCGATGGAAATAATCTGCCTGATTCTGGGTGCCAGTTCTGCTGAGGATCAAATCGATGGTTAAATTATTAAGCAGTAGTGATGGACAATCTGTCAGGGGTAATTACTTTATCAGTAATAAAATGAGTGTATGAAGTGTAAAGTATACATGCTGACACCTTTGTAATGGCAACTGCTGCTTCTGGGAGCTCTCTCAGCAGCTATACTATGTTGTACCAGCACAAATGCTAAAATAATAGCACTCTAACATCCATGGAGGACAATAAGAAAACCTGGATGAAATGAGTTTGGATGTTCTTGTCTGTTTTCATATTGCAAACGTCCCCTCCAGGAAAACACGATTACTCTTGGGGATCTCATAATTATCCTTTAAAGAATCCAAGCCCTTTATCCTTGAAAGAGTCGAAGTGGAACTGGAGATTGAGCCTGGGAGATATTATCCATGAATAGCAGACCAGCGAGCTGTTGCAGATATTGCCGTCCTGCTCCATCTTGTGTGTTTAACTGGTGTGAGCAGCTGGGCCTACATTTCCATCCAGAGGCTTGTTCTGCATGTGTACGTCTCTCCAGTGTGTTCCTTGCTATCAGTGGAGCATGTCCCAGGGCTGTCCTGAGTAATGTGCTGAGACAGCACCTCTGATTAGAGTCATGTCTTCCCAGAGAGAAAAAAAAATGTGCAATGAGTTCTTGATTTTGGGGATATTTCAGCTTTTTCCTGGCTGGCAATAATTTTGATGAGAAGATGTGGATTAATTGCTGGGAAGGCATCTTCCTCTTGCTTTATGTTTTTGGGGAGGGTTCTTCATGTCACCAATCTTTTTGATGTTTAATCACTTTGAGACTTCATCTGATATCTGCCTGTAGGCCACAGCATTTTTTCTGAGGATGTAATATTTGTGTGACTAGCACCTTTAGGATGGTTTATAAGGTGTCTGAGAGATGCTTGACAGCAAGCAGTAGGTCAGAGAGGCTTACTCACTGCTCTCTTTGGACCTTCGTTGCTATAAAACCTGTTAAAATTCATTACAGTTTCACTGGGAAGTTGTGATGATTATCACTTCGTACTTGGAAGGAGTCCTGGGATAGCTAAGACTCCTTTGAACCCACCATAGAGTTCTACTGCCCTGTCTTCCACAAAGATGACCTTTATTTGTCCCAAAAGAATGGAATCCATCAACTTCAGTTACTGCAGTTACCATCCAAAGCTTCCTGGTGGTGTCAGCTAACGTGTTTTCTCAGTTAGCAGAGTGAAGGTGGCCATTCACCTTGATGAAGCTGACAAGCAGTAAGTGGTTAAACTAGAGAAACTCCATTTCTGTCACTCACATGTCAGAAATGATAGCTTTACTGTGCACAGACCTCTAAGCATTTTCAAGTTGAGGGCTTGGTTGAGCTCACATGCTGTATCATGTTAGCTACCTTTGCTTGCATGAACAGGTTTGCAGTTGTTTCTGTTTCTATATCATGTATTCTCTTTTCTTCTAAAGGTTGGCCCATACCCTTGAACACTACCATATTAAAACCTAATTATGGTTTAACTGCATGCCTATTTAGTAAGGCATTGACAAAGCTTATGCTGTTAGAGCCATAATAAGAAGTAGAACACATACAATAGCCATCCTAGTCATCCCTAAAAGGTGGGGGAAAAAAGAAACTAAACAAAACATCTCAAACACCATGCTTTTAAATTTAAGTGGTTTTGTTTTTGTTTTTGTTTTTTTTTTAAGCACAGAATAATATAGAAAGAAGAAGATCCTATATTTCTACTCTAAAACTATTCACACATTCATGGATCTTTAGTGTTCCTGTCCTTGAAGCCAGGATCAGAGACTAGAAACCCTCTGGGATGCTGAAAGAATACTCCATTTGCATCAACTTCATTTTTCCTCTTGCTGTGGGGTATAAACTAGAAAGGGGCTGCAGTGCTCTTTGTCCAAGGCCCCATCAGGACAAAGTGGGGGGTTCAAAGCTGTGGGGACTGAGGGTACTTGCCTTGTAGTCTCTCCATCTCCAGCTGCTTCCATGTCAGAAGCACAAAGGTGGAAGGGAAGGCAACATCTTTGCAGGATCAATGACTGCTGAGGAGGAGAAGGCAGCTGCTCAGCACACAAGCTCCTTTTCAACTATGCTCAAAAAATTTGCCTGTTTTTTTTCTGGTTAATTTTGGAACTTCTGCTTTTAAGCTGCATGAGTTAGTTTCTACATATCTTTACTTCTGTCTTCAGACTGAATCTTGTTTAGCAAACAGCCAAACTGCTGCTGCTGCTGCTGCAGGACCTGTGGGAATTGCTTTGCATTTTCTTCTTTAGGTTTTAAAAGAATTTTAGCCCATACTTTATTGATTTATCTTGTACATTAGGTGGTCCAAGGTGCTGAGGAGACATATATCCACTAAAACATGCCTTAAGGGAATCTTGTGCAGAAAAGGGAAATAAGACATCTTAGGTTGTGGCTGTTTTCGTCACAGGTGGCCCTCAGAGCTCAACAGGGAAAGCTTTATGATCAGTTTGTATAGACTTTAAAACCATGGATGCCTCTTGCTGAATCCCTTCTGTAAAGTGATGAGGGAATTCTGTGTTTGTCTGCAAAAAATGAAGTTATCCTAAACTGCTAGAGGGTGAGAGTGAAAGAGTAGTTAGAAGAAGGGAACCTACAGAAAGGAATTAAATAATACCATGTTTTCTCTCAGTTTCATGTATCAGTCTGTCAGCCCATGCTGCTCTTGCAATGCCTTTATTCCTCCTTCAGAAGGACCAAAACTGTCCCATTCACACAAGTGTCAGTAAAATAGTTCAACCAATGGCAAACCTCAGGTTTTCTGTGGTTCTGTCCACCCTCTGCTCCTTCTGTAACAGCAACACCAGCTGCACTATTCTAATTCTTACCAGTCCAGACAACAACCTGCACCCAAAACTTGCAGAGTATTTAGTCACTAATGCTGCTTGTGATCTTGTGTGTCTTTGTGTTATGTCACTCGTTTTGTAACTATAAGCATAGAAAATATTTGATAGCAATATAACCCTACAAGAATTGGAGAAACTGGTGCAATCATGGTTTATGTTCACAGCATTCTCTGCTTACAGTGATGTTACCAGAAACTGGTGCAATCTTGGTTTATGTTCACAGCATTCTCTGCTTACAGTGATGTTACCAGGTATCTTAGTTTTTATGGATTAGTGAGATTTGATCCCTTTTCAGTGACTGGCATGGCACTCACGGATTGTCTACTGAGGAAAGAGTTTTAGTGTGCTTGAGATTACAGCTAGAAGTGTGGGTACTCTTAGTTTTATTTGATACTCATCTGTTATCTTGACGTGAACAAGTTGTTAAAGGTCTGTATCTCTGGATAATAAAGATTATCCTCACTATCTTTGACAAATATCTCATTGACAGTGAGGAGCTCCAGAAGGACCTAACAAAATTGAGTGAAAAGTAAAGAATGTGGCAGAGAAGGATAACTGTGGAATAGTTCATCTGTGGAAAATAATGTAAACCATGTCTCCTTGATACTTCCAATCAGTTCACATCACTGGGCATCACTGTTGGCAGAGCTCAGAAACCACTGCCTTTATCTGCAGTGACATCCAACAAGCCAACAGGACCAGAGGCATCATCAGGAAGGGCAGTGAGGAATAGACTAGGATGTCCTTTTGCTGCTATACAAAATTTCAGTGCACCCACAGTATAAGGGTCTCACCATCTCAAGGATGTCATGTGGTTTGAAAAAAGAGAGAAGAGCAATGAGGAACCAAAACCTATAAAATCATGAAGGTGGTGGAAAAATATAATGAAGAGCTCTCATTTATGAAACCCCACAATATGTGAAGAGTGGAGTATTCCCTCAAACTTGTAGGGCATGAATTTGGAACAAATTTTTAACAATGGTGTGGGGTTTTTTACACAGTGAGTAGTGAAATTCAGAAATTTGTTTTCATTAGAGTGAGGATGTCTGTGGTCTCCTCTTGGCAGACAAGAAACCCCAACAAACAACAAAAACCCTCAAACATACCCCCACCCCTGCCCCCAAATCAAACAAAAAAGACAAAGAAGTACAAAAGTAATAAAAAGGAAGGCTTTCAGTCACCTCTAGCCAGGTGTTAGGAACTATGGGACATGGACATATTCTACCTTTCAGGTTAGAGCATGTTGTACAGCCAAAGGAGTTGTTTTGGATAATTAAGATAACCAATAGTAGTAAATCAAACACTGCTTGGTGATTTCGTAGGAATGGAAACTTAACCTTCTGTATTGCCAAACTGTTAGCATGGTTCCTGGCACACCTTTAGCATGGTCTACTTAGCAGCTTCCAAAGAGTTTTGGTTTTAATTTGGGCATTAGCAGATACAAAGTGGCATTTTGGATACACAACAACCCTAGAGTGGATCCTAGGAGAGCGTAACAGTGTAGCTGTGACCAGACATCTCTGCTGGACCTCAGGGTGGCTCAAAGAACAAGTGTAGGCACTGTATAACTTAGTGGAATAGGTATTACCAGAGTATTAAGGGTCTCTGGCTCAAATATTACTATGGGGTAGGGGTTTCATGGGCTTCAAAATTCTTGTAGTGGTTCTGTTCCCAAATGTACCTACTCTGCTGAAGCTGCCACGCCTTTTGTGTGGCCAGTCAGGGTACAGAGTCTGATGAATCAGCTGTTCATTTCAGGTAATGGCATTTATTTTTGAACTCTGTCCTTGGTTTTAGTTCTGAAGGACTTGGGAACAAATGCTCTCTCTCTGGCCCAGCCCGATTGTGTAACCCCAGCCATACATATTACTTGCACAGCTAATTTTTGCACCGACACCTTGCCAAGCCAACTGTCCCATTTTTCTTGTCTATTTATACAAGGCGATAGTTTTTCACGGCTCTGGTTCAGTAAGCTTGTAGAGTTATCAGTTACCAGGATCATGGATTTGCAATGCACCTGTGCTTCTGGGAAGTGCCCAAAGATTCCTGTGTGGAGTCCTATATGCCCATTTCCAACTCTTTCAGTAGCTGTGAACGAACAGCTGCTTTGAAGCCTGTATGATTTACGAAGCATGACAATGCCATTTGTGCAGGATGACAATTTTAGTGAGGAAACCACTTTGATGGGTCAGCAGGGGGAAGGTAGAATTTGAATAAAGTCATAAAAGTCTATCTGAGGCAAAAGCACTGTAAAAAATTTTGGAAGTGTTTCAACTAAAGAAATAAAAAGATTGTGAGTTTGGATTTTGTCTCCTGACAGGAGTTTGCAAAATGAATGCACATTCAATACTCAAAGAGCCATTCACTGTGAAATCTGGCATACACGAGACGGGTGCTGATGTTCTTTGTTTTTCTCTCCTCTAATGACTTACATGAGTCAGTTAACAAAAGTTATATCTTGTTGAGTGGAACATATCAGTGTTTTCAGGTGTCAGGAGAAGTCTCAGCCTACCAGAGGGACTAGAGTACCTTGTGTGCATCAGGAGATGATAAGCAGAGTTTCATCTTTTAGTAACTTTGAAAAATTGTATGTGTTACTTTTCACTTTTGACTAACACAAGCTCCAAGACTAAAGAACTTGAGACTGACTCCAAGACTTAGAACTTCTGTACCCAATCAGGCCTGAGGTTTACTGAGATTGGTTTCCAATCACTGACAGTGGGCAGCACCACAGTGATGCTGAACAACTTTCATTCTTCTTCCAGAAGCCAGATGTGGAATAACCTGCATTTGTATCCAATTAACACCGTTAAGCTTAAGATGTGAAGAAAGGTACTTCCCTTCCAAAATGTTCAGCATCACCACTAAGGAATGATTTAAGATAATATCATTGTGAAAATTATGAGATCTTTTTTCATCTGTTCTAAATTTTTGCCCTGATGAAATATTTAGACACCACTGTAAAATTTATTCCTAGAAAGCAGCTTTGCAGAAAATGTCCTGGGGGTCCTGGTGGACACCAAATTGAACATGAGCCAGCAGTGTGCCCATGTGTCAAAGAGGACTAACGGTATCCTGGGCTGCATTAGGCAAAGTATTGCTGGAAGGTCAGGGGAGTCTCTGAATCCGTGATCTTGTAGGTAATGTGATCAGTTCTAACAGTGTAGATAGGTATGCACAAGGGTTTGTACCTGAGCTAGAGTGTGTTACAGACACACCTGGACTGACAGCTCTTAACTACAGCATGAACAGGACTACAACATGAGACCCACAATCCTCCCACTTTCTGGGTTTAATACCAATATCCTTGTGCTATCATATTGTTTTTGTCACTTCCCATTAACAGCAGTTACCAGGCTACAAAACATATTACTCTGATCACTAAAAACTGAAAAATATTCCTGAAGTTGTAGCAGTTTAATTATTTTCTGTAATAGATTAAACACAATGACATACTGGCCATTATATCAATATCATTAGTGCTTAAAAATATGAATATAGAAATTATTTCTGAAATCCTTCCATGTCTTGGGCATGCTACTCCTATGGGGAAGTGTAGTCATGCTCATATATATCCATATATTCTGACAGTCCAGACATATCCTCCTGATTTATAGTCATTGTTCTTTCTAGGATGAGATATGACATCATTGCTGTAAGTGTGGCAATATATATTTCTGTGAATTTATGATGGTGACACTGTGGACAAGTTCTGAATAAGCTTGGAAGGTACCTAAATATATGAAATCAATTTCATATATAAGTACTTAGGTCTTTTACATGATTAACTTATGCTGTTTCAAACCACATTTTCAGGTCAGCCCCTCCTACTGCTCTAATCCAATAGATCTCAGGATCAGCAGAGCTGGCCTGTACCCTGGTTACTCCTGAGGATGAACTGAATTATGGTTGATGCTGCAGACTGATCCTTTTGTAACAGAATTACCTGCACTGAAAAATTCTCTGCTAATGGAAATTAGTTTTGATCCATCCAGGCTGAAATTTTGGGTTAAGTAACAAAAAGACCTGTACATCTTCCCTGTCTGACCTGCTAGAACACAGCTGGACATTTTTTGGAAGTATTTACTAGATGTTATTTAGACAATTAAAAAAAAAAAAAGTTAGGATAGCATAGAAATAGCAGATCCCAAGGTCCTTTTAGTCACAGAGATACCTTCCCCATTTAAATATGCACAGCAGCAAGAGCATTTATTCTTGTCCTCTTGGTCTATCTAGATGAAGTTCCTTTTGTGCTTCAAGATGGATGTGTGGGACTTAAAACTGTGAAACATTATGGAAACTGAAGATTAGGTGATTATCTATGTATCTATACATATAAATTGGAGATCTCTAAGTTGTGGATGCCCCATCCCTGGAAGTGTTCAAGGACAGACCGGATGGGGACACCTAGTCTAGTGGGTGGCATTCCTACCCATGGCAGGGGAGTTGGAACTAGAGGAACCTTATTGCCCTTTCCAACCCAAACTATTCTATGATTCGATGACAGGTTCAAAAAAAGTAATCAGAAGAATTAATGGTGAAAAACAAAAGTGCATAAAATGGGTATTAAATATGCTTATCAACAGCATTTAGCTCTGAAAGTCCCTAAATTGCAGCTTGTTAGAAACTTCAGGGCTATAATGGGTGGATAATTCTATACTGACTTGCTTCCAAATAACTACAACTATTTTAAGGATCTGTATATCACAGGGTATGATGTTATTCTGATGGGTAAATAAAAACTAGAGGGGCAGGAGGTAGCAAATGAAATAAACCGCAGTTTTTATCTTTTTTTGTTTGTTTATTTTTGAAGGTCAAATGCAGGATATTATTATTAAGTATTAAGGATAAATCTGTTTTGGAAAAACAGCAGATGCTTACTAAGTATCAGCAGAGGGAATGTACAAGAGCAAAAAAGAACATTACTAGCAATGGCTATAACAAAACAGAAGTAGGATATAAAAATGCAAATAAAAAAAACACTTTCTGCACAGCATATGGTATCGTAGAAATACAGAATCAACCTAGCTATGAGCTATGTTAGCAAAAGATGCTTTGCACTTGCATCCTACAGAGTTAAATTAATGATGCTACTATTAGAAACAGTATTAGGGAAATGCTAACCTTGCAATGATCATTTAGGCTATGAAGATTTTTCTTTCTCAGAGTTATATTCTCTCTGAAATGTGGATGCCCTCCAAGTTTAAGGAGTGTGATATAAACAAAAGACATTCTTTTTCTGCCTGCATGTTTAAAATGTAAAGTGCCATCCTTAGCACTGCTACATAATTCACTTTTCTGCCATGTTTCACAGAAAACATGGTCAAGTAGAAATATTGAAGACAAAACAGCATCTGCATTTGAAGTGAGATGCAATTTTCTCAGGTTGTTAACAGAGATGTCGCTGCCTTTCTGACAAGTTGAAGTCAAGAAGACCTTTACCTGAATATGCTGGTTCTTTCTTAATAATGCCTGAATTGTAGCCAGTGTTTGCCCATTCATTTCCTCTATAATTGCCTTGCTGGTGGGTGTTAGTGCTTTGGTTAATATTTATTTCCTGTTGGTGCTTTGGTTAATATTTATTTCCTGTTGACCAGCACTAAAAAAACCCCATAAATTGGAAAGCTCTTCCTAACTGAATGCTGGGAATGGACTCCCAGGTATCTTTTCCTAGCACTGTGTTAATAGTGTAGTATCCAGCAAAAATACAATACATATTTAGGTTTCACTTAAGCTGTATTGTGATGTTTTATCCTGCTTTGGAAGCAACCAAAGTGATACAGGGCATCACAGAAAATCCATTCAGAGTAAATGCACTTAAGCACTTGCTAACTTCAGTTCTGCCCTGAAGTCAGCTACATTGGTAACTAAACCCTGATATGCATCTGCTTGATGATGATCCAAAAGTCCATGTATACCTACTCCCTCATGTTCTCTTCCATCCTTAGCTATTCAAATGGCTGTTCTGAGGTTCCCTTTCCTTACCTTTGTCAAGCTTCTACAAGCATTTTTTAGTCTCTGAAGCCTTTTGAAGCCCTTGAACTCCCTGACAGCAAGTGATACAAAAATGCAAAGCATTGCTAGCATAAGGCAGCATGCTCTTGATTCCTGAGGAATGGAAAATTCTGCACAAAGGAGAGAGAAAGCTGAGAGGAGAGAAGTTACAGGAGGGATAAAAAGCAGCCTCTTAAAATTATTTCTGCTCATCTGTATAGAATAGAAAAGACTACTTCAGGTCGAAGAGACCTACATGATCATCTAGTCCAGCTGTCTGAACACTACAGGGCTGAGCAAAAGTTAAAGCAAGTTATTAAGGGCATTGCCCAAAAACCTCTTTAACAGTGGCAGGCTGGGGGCATCAACCAGCTCTCTCAGAAGCCTGTTCCAATATTGGAGCACTCACTCTCCAAAGTACATCAACCACCTTCCCTTCATCCACTGGGCAGGTGATCTTATCATAGATAATATCAAATTAGTTGGATAGACCTTTCCCTTTGTGAACCCACATTTTCTGTACCTCATGATGGAGTTATTATTTAAATGCCTTTCAATTGTGCCCACTGTGTTTTTTATCATAATTTTTCTGGGAACTGAAGTTAGACTAAGAGGTCTGTAGTTTCCTGGGTCTTCCCTCACACCCTTCTTGTAAATTGCAATAACATTGGATAACTTCCAGTCAGCAGGGACCTCCCCAGACTCCCAAGAAATTCAGTAGATGATCAGGAGGGATCCTGTAATGATGTGCATATCTATTATGATTCTTGATTTGATCTGTTCTTGAGGCCTTACACCTCAAGATTTCCAATAGAGTGCTGCAGGAAAAAAGGGACCCACAGCACCTACTGTGTGATCAGTCTCCTGACTTAACTGAGCCAAGCTGCGTGCTCTTCCCTACTGCATACATGCCAGTGCTCCCCACCTGCAACCAACTGGGGTCCCAGTTATCTTGCTTCATGGTAGACTGTGGCAACCTTGGAAGGAGAAGTACCTTGGAATCAGAGGAGACAAAAAAAATGTTCTGACCATCAGCACTTCAGAGAAAGTAGAGATTGTTTAGTGCTTCTGGAAGCAAGGCAGCTTTCAAGGAGAAAAAAATCTCCACCTTTTTCTCTGCTATAAAATATTTAATCAAATATTGTAGTTGTTTTTTTGACCAGAAGTGTGCTGAAAGTGGTTTGATTTTTGAAATATAAGACTAAAAAAAAGAATAGTCAAGTCCATTGCCAGCAGATCTTTCCTTCACTCTCCTTTTTATCTTTCTTTCTACTTGCTTGAGGTGGACAGGATGAATCTCTGCATTGTGTTCTCAGCTTTTCACGTCTGCTGATGCAGCTCTTCACTGTGCATTTTATTGTAAAGAATATGACTAACATTTTTGCCAATCCTTACCTTGTATTTTCTCTGTGGATAGGGCTATGTGTGCAGTGTAGTGCTTTGAAGATTCATTTCTTGTCGTGTCTATTCTGATATATGCTTTGGAGTGTACCTTAGCTTGAAACATGAGTAAGTGGCCCTGAATTCTTTCAGTGTCCCTGAGAAATCTCTGCTGTGCAGAAGAGTTTTACCCACTTATTCAAGATCACTGCCCTTGAGAAGTGGAGTTCTCCACTGTGGGCTTCAGTTTTGAGCAGGAGAATTCTGTTGCATGTTTTGCTCAGGACAACTGAGCAACTGGATGTCAAGTGGAAACGGAAGAGCTTCAGCAGAGGCAGCTCTCCATGGAAGCAAAAGGTTAATATGTTTTTAGTTCTTTCCAGGAAATTCACAAAAGTCAGGGCACTGCCCTGGCCTTTGCAGAACTCTGGCTGAGCTCACCTGGAGAAGCTGAGCTGAGCTTCCCTCTGCTGATCTGCAGATACAACAATGTCAATTTGCCTGTTCAGTGAACTATCAAGGACTCCTCTGTTTGGAGGGCACTTCTGCAGAACAAGCCATATCTTTCCTGTTGCTTAACAAAGCAGTGAGGGTACTTAAATGGATCCGTTGGGAAAGAAACCACAGGAAAGCTGTTTGTCATTAAACTAAAATTCCCAGCTTTCACATTAAGCTGACAAACAAAAAAAGGCCAGAACGAATTGAGATGGCTGGTAAAAAAAAAAAAAAAAAAAAAAAAAAAAAAAAGGGATAGATCACATTTACATTATTCCTTCCTTTTGGTTACCTATTAATTCCCTGAAAAATCAATGCAGAGGTTACTTAGAATCTACTGCAATAAGGAATGGATTCCTGTATTTGGAGTGTTAGCATAATATCAATCACTAACCAAAACAAAAAACCTTTTCCAATGGGATGAAGATTTCTTGCTGTTTTTATCCTTTTCCATACATATTCATTAAATCAGATTAATTTCTCCTTGCACAGGACTGATGTGGCAAAGTTTTACTTTCATGAAGAAGAGAGACATGGCTAGTGTTGACCATTTCTTCTTCACGCAGGGATGTGGGTAACAGAAGTGTAGGATCCAGAGCCAAAATGTGAAGATGCAATGGGGTACAAAAAATGGAGGCAAATAGCAACAAGCACTGGTGCCTGCCTGGACCAAACCTCTGTTTGATTTCCAGCCTGCAGCCATTACTGCCTGAGAGTCTTGCTGATCCCATCTGGCTGCTGAACTCAGCTTGTGGAGAATGACTGCTATTCCCAGACCAGGAGAGCATCCTTTGTGTAATGATAACACAGCACAGAGGTGATGGGGGGTGTGCAGTGTGAGGAATGAGCACCATGAAGAAGATTGATTAAACAGAAGTGTTGCGTGGGATCTGGATGATCTGGATCAGCATAGTTCTTCTGGCTATCATGGTATCCTCAGGAGCTTGTGGCGGATACAAAAACCATGGAGTCTAGAGATAATCATGCTTTTATTTAAAAAATCCAAGAAGCGCAGTGCACCATTCAGCCACCACTGTGGGGGAGTAAAAGAGACACTTTACCTGTAAGGGGTACAGTAAGTCACTGTGGGCTCCCATATAAACATGACAGATATCTGTTACCTGCTGCTATATCTTTGTAACACCCTGCTCCTTAAGCAAGGATCTATTGCTCTTCCTGCTTACCTGTTTACCAAGCCTTGGGAAACAAAAGTCCTCCTCTTCGCAAAATGTCAAAATGGGTCACTGACTCCTAGATCACTGCAGTTCCTTGACAAAGCATGGCATGATCGAGACAGAAAGGAAAATAAGTTTATAGACCAAATGTAATTAGAACTGG
The DNA here is from genome assembly GCA_035583235.1 of Hafferia zeledoni. NCBI lineage: Eukaryota > Metazoa > Chordata > Aves > Passeriformes > Thamnophilidae > Hafferia > Hafferia zeledoni. Next base: position 110,266,723 of record JAWWEV010000115.1, read on the forward strand.
CAAAGCTGCTTTTTGCTATTCAGAAGTGTACTTGACTATGTTTTCCTGTTGTTTACTTACAGACTTCCCTTGTCTAAGAGAATGGGTCTGAAAAGGGAAGAGGGACAGCCAATCTGGACAATACGTTAAGCTTCATGAGAACCCATGAGGTTGGGTGCAGAATGTTGGATACCAATAATACAGGTTACTTTACTCTAGGAAACAGATCTGGAGCATGAGAAAAAGAGAAGACTGTAATGCAGAATGTTAAATCATGGTCAGTTCCTTCCAAATTATGCGCTATTTGCTCTGATAATTTTGAAATCCATGTTTTCCTTTGCACCACAACTACCATCTTTTCTGTTTTCTTGCCCTGCCCTCCATGGCTAATTTTCTCCAACCTAGTTCAAAGAGTAGCAGTAAAACTCCTTTTCCAGCTTCTTTGGTCCATTCCTGCATTTGTCATTCTCAGATTTAAATTCTCTACCTGGTATGAAGGATGCTGCACAGCTTAAGGCCTGACATTGTTTCAGTTAATTTGGTTTTCTGGCTTTTACTTAATATTTTTTTTACTAATGATTATGTAGTTTCTTTCTTCCTTCCTCCTCCACTCCCTCCTTTCTTCTCTCACTGCCTCCCTCCTATACTGCCTGTCTTCATGGGATGAAGGCTATTTGAATGCCTGCTGAAATTCACTCCTTTCTCCTACCACTCCAGTGCTGATCCTAATGCACCTGCTATCTTACATGCTTTTTAGATCTCTTCTTCGAAATCTGTTGGTTTCTAAAACTGGGAAGACTTTTCATTTGCAAATGTTTTCAGTTCTCTCTGTCTTTATTTGAAGGACCAGCTTGCTTTCTATAATTTACTATGGTGTTCTCATAGAGATGTGGCTACAGAGCCCTTCCACTGATTCATCAGATGAAACCACTGAATTTTCAACTCTGAGGAAAACATGGTGATTGCACTCTAATTCTGACAAATGCCATATATAGTGCAATGCACAAGCTGGAGAAAAATGCTCTTGGAAAATGAGTGAGGAGATATTTGGGTGTAAATAGCACAGATGTTTAAGACCACCTGGGAAATCAGTGACCACTTAGCTTGACTTCAGTTAGAATGAGTCGCAAGGGTCTGCAAAAATAAGTATTTTGGGGAAATGAACCTGCTGAGCAATGAGCACCAAAAGTTTGAGACATCAATCACATCTGACAAAAACTGTGGCATCTTTGGTTATTACAGGGTGAATGGATGAGACTCATATGGTGGATGCAATTCATCTTTTCTTGAGCATTGTATTTGATGCATTGCAATCTAAACTTCAGGATAATACAGAGTGATGGTGATGTGATTAATGCTGGCTGACAGATCCCATTGGCCAGTGCCAATGTTAATGGCACTGGAATGTTAATGGAAGTAAGGGTGGAGGTTCAAATACTTGAGCAATAGCTTTCAGTAAAATTGTAGGAGCTAGTGAATTTTAGATCTCAGTGAGAAATTATCTCAGACGAGGTCCCCAAAGTAAATATGAAATCAAGATATTTCAGATTATTCTTTCTTGGAATTACACTTTGATTAACATGGTGCCATGATGAGAAGTGGTGTACAGGGCAGGCAGAAAGAAAACTAAAATAGCTAAATAGCTATTAAGTGCTCTAGTGAGAGTAGAAAATGATAGGAAGTTTTAAAATAGAAGAAGCTGTGTGATATACATGAGTGCTCTGCAGAGTTGACTATTGAGTTTCTTTCCAAGGAATCTTTGGAAAATATTGAATTGCAGCAGTTATTAGAAATAGTGACTTATTAACAAAACTAAGTGCTCTGCAATCAAGAGGAGATTGCTGCAGAACAGAAAGTGACCTACTTACAGCTTTGTTTCTGAAAGTCAGAGGTCCTTCAGCTGATTAATATTGCAGCATTAAATAATGTTCATACTGCAACATTTAGTGCTTTTATAGGTCTGAGGCTTGTTTTAAAGCCCTTCAGTTTGCAAGTACCCTTTGGGGAAAAAATCAACATGAAAATAGTAAAAACTGAGTTGTTTAGAAGTCAGTAATTTAACTTAAAGTGTTTACACTATGATTTAACAACTGAGAGTTTTTTACAAGGCAAATTAGAGTGGGATTCCTCTTACCATGAGATGTTAAAATTTGATTTCCAAAGTCTGAACTAGATCCTCAGATCCTGTTCCATGTAGAGGAACAGATATAATCTGTGACATCTGCTGGGGATTACTCAATTCTCTCTAGGTAAGTGTCTGAAATGAATCATCCACTGGAGCTGCTGAAGACACCTTGTTTTCTCCACTGGCAATATAGCTGACCCAAGAAACTAAACTTGGGTATGGAAAACTGTTTTATATCTACAGGATAAATCCACTAAGACTATGATCCTCAAAGTTTCTAGAATTGGAATATTGTTTTATTTTACAGCATTTTAAGACTCATTTTTTTCACTACAGGTGCCACCATCACTGTGCTGATGATACCTATAAGCTGCGATCATAATCAGTACAGTCTATTTCTCTCCACAGGATATTTTGCATCTCAAATGATTTGTCCCTTGTGAACTTGTCCTCTCCATATCTTGTGTTTGATCTGTGCACCTCTGTGCAGATTCTCCCCAAACATCTGGCACTGCCACCAGGGCCTTTTCCCTTGTGCAGCCAGTCTGGAATATTTGTCCCACTCAAATCACTCCAATCAATGTCCTACACCTGCTTATTTGTCCTACATCTGCTTATTTGGGGGTTTTGTACTGGTTTTCACAGTTTTGTGAATCAAAGTATTGCTGGGATCCTGGGTAAAATACAGTCCCTGCCTCTCCTTCTGACTCAAAGATTTCATGCTTTGCACAGAGGACTTAACAGATCTCTGACAGGAAAAGAAGAGGCTTTACATATGCCCTCTGGACTCCCACAATCCCACTTTTAATCGTATCTATTGACCTACCATCTTCTCCATCGCTGACACTGTTTTCTGAGTAGTATGATGCTCACTCAATTTAATGAAAAGAGCTCTTAGCCCACCTCATAATAACATCATTTTAAATGTGACTAAAGCTCAGTCTTTATCCTCTTGAATGAAGTCCACTGAAAAACAGTCAAAATCAGAACATTCCAAGAATTTATTTTTCAAAACTTTTTCCAATATTTGTTCTGATTAAAAACCTTGAAATTCATATGATTTTCACCAGTTATTTCTCATGACTCTCAATTAAAATGATTTAAATCTAATAAATTCTGATCTTCATTAGGAAGAGGGAAAGCAGGAATCTTGACCTCAGATCTGTGGGATAAAATGCTGCCTTTTTGTGCATCATTCCTTAAACATGTAGTAACAGGGTTGTTTTTTTCACTGAGGCATCAGAAACATCAGTTTGCTATGTTAATTTCTAATCATCAGTATCTCTTGACACTTTTGAAAGTCTTCATGTTTCTTGTGATGAAATAAAAGAGGGAGAACAACTTTTTACACAGGGAGATATTGATAGGGCAAGGTGGGGATGGTTTTAAACTAGTAGAGGAGAGATTTAGATTATATTTTAGGAAGAAATTCTTTACTGTGAGAGTGGTGAGGCCTTGGCACAGGTTGCCCAGAGAGGTGTGAATGCCCAATCCCTAGAAATGTTCAAGGCCATGTTGGATGGAGTTTTGATCAAGTGATCTACTGGAAGGTGTCCCTTCTCATGGCAGGGGGGTTGGAACAAGGTGAGCCTTTAAGGTGCCTTCCAACCCCAGTCATTATAAGATTCTATGATCTTGGACGTTTTGCAGAAGCTTAGTGTGATGTTACAAGTTTCAAGTCAGGACCTGCCACATGTACTTTTGGATTATGTCTTGGGCTGTTAGCCCACCCTGCAGGTGGCCTTCTAACACAAACATCCAGATTAACACCCTGAGATTTAGACCTCTCTAAATATGTCTATCTGTCTGCTAAGTGTCTGGTCTCCTACAACAATCAGTAGAAATGAGATGCAGGAGAAGACAAATTTGTTTTTACACCTCCTACAGTGTTTAACTGCTCTCAGTTACAGCGGATCAGGGAGCAGCTAATGGCCTGTGAAACTATCAGAATGGAAGTTTAATTTGAAAAAAATGAGGTCCAAAGGCTGCTTGATGACCTAGTTTAATAACCGGAGTTTGGGGGTGAATTTAGGCATCATTTGTAACGAGCTGCTCCTTCCCATATGTCAGCAGACAGCGGGTCACTGAGGCTCACTCAGCATTTTCAGACATTTGATATACTTTAAGATACCTGAGACATCTGTAGGAGAGTGGCAGATATAAGTGGCTCCTCATAAAACTTGGAGCTTAAGTCATATGAGAAGCAGATGAGGGAAATGGAGAAAAGGAGACTCAGGGGAGACCTTTTTGCTCTCTGCAACTCCCTAAAAAGAGGTTATAGCCAGGTAGACGTTGGTCTCTTCTCCCAGGTAACAAGGATAGGACAACAACAGGAAATGGTCTCAAGTTGTGCCAGGGGAGGTTTAGATTTGATATTAGGAATAATTTCTTCATCAGAAGTGTTGTCAAGCAATGGAACAGGCTGCCCAGGGCAGTGGCCGAGTCACCATCCCTGGAGGTATTTAAAAAGATATGTAGATGTGAAATTCAGAGTGCACCATTTTGAGTGCTGGACTTGGCAGTCATGGATTAATGGTTGGACTCAATGATTTTAGAGGTCTTTTCCAACTTAAATTATCCTATGATTCTACATGACACAGGATATATATGAGATCTGTGTCATTAGGCAAAGGTGTCTGGAGGGCACATCTCAAATGACTTGCTCTGTTATGCATGAGAAGCTGATTCGATCTCCAAGAGAGGTCCTTTACAAAACTTTCTGTGTCACTGCAATCTAATTTTGCTGACCCTGGAGTGGAAGGATGTGGGTCTGAATCTGTACTCTTGTCTCTGAATTCCTAAACAGAGTCCTAAGAAACTTTTGATCCAAGAATCCCTATTAAATTCCTCCTGAATCATGCCAGTTTGTCACATTGGCATTTTTGTGCTGTGGGGTGATACAACACTGTGAAACACAGGACATTCTTAGGGATATAAAGTAGATATCAAGTACTGTTCATGGAAATGGTACTTCTTCGTGCATATCAAGGAAATCACTGTGAAAATTATCACCCAGAATTCAGAACCTCAGGGCTTGTGTACCAGTTTACAAAATGAGGGTGGAAGACACTGATTGCTTCAGTTACTGGACCACTGAGAGGTGCTTGCATATTTTGGGTTGGAAAGTGGTATGCAACCTTCCAGGGAAGAGGTTTAGATGTGCTGGATTTATGTGAAAACAAAAAGTGGAAGGGACAAATCTCAAGAAAACCAAGTCAAAATCCCAATAAATGAAATGCATTATCCAATAGTGTAGAATTAAGACTAAATATGCAAGAAATTGAAAAATGGATATCCATGACATGGATAACAAGAATACTTCTCAAATTGCTTTGGACATTTAGGAAGTTATGACAAACCTCATGCTGCAGGATTAGTAATATATAACAAACATTAGGTAAAAAGCATCTCATTTCAGTCTGGTGAAGGACTTGGCACTCACATCCTTTTCAGCCCCTGTCAATGGCTTTGTCAGAGGTGGCATTTGGGATTAGATGTGCTTTATCTTGATGCAAAGTAACTGTTTCTCTCTTCCTAGGTCAGGTGGGAACCAAGGGCATTTTTATATCCCTTTTTAGTATTGTTTAGGTATAGTGAATAATTCCTGCATGGTGAGAATGTTTTGACTGCAGATTAGGAGTGTAAGGGAAATGGTAAATGTTCTGTCAAATAGGGGATGGGGACTGAATAAAATGCTATGGAAAGTGAGGAGCGCTGCATTGATGAAGAAGGAATTATTTGACCAAGAGATAACTTCATTTCTCTTGTAACTTTTGCATAATCCCCTCACCTTGTCTTGTTCCTTAGCAATAAAAGGAAGAATATTTTCCTTATTTTGCATGCAACCATCACAGTATTAGCCAACATAGACTACACTGATTAAATTCTTCTGAGGTGACTTTCTGAGTTGTGTGAGATAGAGCTTCATCCTTTTTCTGTATCTGTGTTATATCTATATTCCTTGTAGTTTTAGCATTTACTTTGCATTGAGATTTTTCTACTGCACGGTAGTAAATTTAATCTTTCCCTGGCTTGTAAGAGTCATAATCATAAAAATGAATTAGTGACAGGATAGAGGGCAATGATTTTAAACTGAAAAAGGGTAGGTTTACATTGGTCATAAGAAAGGATTTTTTGTGATGTGGGTGGCTTTCCTTTCTGCTCACCCTGGTGTGGGTGGTAATGGTGGCAGAGGCAGCAATGATCCCATCAGTGATGACCATGTAGCAAAAACAACTGAAAGTGCCACAGTTCTTGTGTATTGGTGATTATCATGTTAAAGGGAGGAGGGAGACAGAAATGTAAAGTTTTCTAGTCTTAACTGTATTAAATAAAAGTTATTAGCTATAAGCATCCTCAGACTAATCAAAGCTTTATGAACCCAGCCCTGCCAGCCAACCTCTGGACAGAACACAGGCTGGAAAGATTTTTTACTCCCTTATGAGGACCACACTTAAGCCAGGGAGAAATTATTAGCAATAAGCACTTCTAGACAATCAGAGCCTTATGTCCCCAACACTATCTGTCAAACTGCTGAACAGCACACAGGTTGGAAGGTTTCTGACCTCTAATATGAAGCCACACTTAAGCCAGAAAAGAACTTTCCCCACAACAGCTCCCGAAAAAACATTTATTAATACAAATATGTGACAGTTATTGTGGGTTCCGCTTTGCCGGTGATAATGTTCAACTGCAAGATTGTATTTAATTGATAATAAAAAAACCCCAAAGAAATCAGCACAAAACACATTTTACAGAGACAAACATACTAAACTCAAGTTACAATCACGACAGACAGAAATTAGCAGCAAAGAACTACTAACTGAAAACACAGCCACTTAAAACACTTATCTAGACACTCTCTCAATAACATAGGACAATAAAATATCTTGCACACCACTC
>JAWWEV010000115.1:110282148-110302050 GCA_035583235.1 Hafferia zeledoni
AAAAGAAACTGCACATTGCAAAAGAAAGCAATAACTAATATAAAGTAGCAAAGTGTAAAGCAAGTTACTGTTATTAGAATTAAGGTAGCAAAACACAGTTAGTAAAGGAGGTGCTTATAGAGTAAGAGTCAAAGTAGCTGTTAGCATAAGATGTAAGATAGAAAGTACAAAGGAATAAGCTTTGTAAGAAAGTAAAGTTAAGAAAGTAAAGTATAAAATATAAAAACACATGGTTCTCACCCTTACATTGTTCCAAGAGAAAGAGGCAGGACAGGCTGCCAGCAGCTACCCTTGCAGAGACATGGCAGTTTCCCCCTCTCTCCTGCACTTAAAACTACATTTCTTTTTATCCTTTTTTTTTTTTTTCCTTCAAGTGGTTTCGTGTGACTATAGTCAAAATGTTCTGGGAGGTGATACAGATTCCTGAGGGGTTGGGCTCCTTGAGTCTGCAGGGACAGCATGCGGCAAAGAAAGGCCATGCTAATTTAATAACATTCCATTCTTTGGTAACACTCACCACTTATCAGTTTGCCTCTGCTAGGAGCATCCTTCCTGGGGGCTGAGGCATTTCCCTCAACCCATCAAGGCTTATCAGGGCTATCACCCCACACACTGGATATAAAGATTTATGACTGGAAGAAGGATATGAGACCTTTGGACTTCATTGGAGAACTATGATGGATAATAAATCTTTCCCTAACACTCTGCTTACTTTTTCCTCACAGTCTTAACCAATTTGGATTTTTTTTTTTTTGTCTGCCATATATTTGTTCCTGTGCTAAAAAGAATGTTTCTCAGTCCCTTATATGTGGCATTTGATTCTCCACATTTTTGATATAGTATAACCTTCAGTGCAAATAACACATGGAACTCTGGATGTTACAGCTTTGGGTGTAATGTGCCCAATGCAGCACTGCTGGCAAGTGCTCTGCTTCTGTGTCCATCTGCACATCCATGCAGTGCATTTAGATACCCCAAAAGTATTATGGCTAAGACCACCTGAGGATGAATATCACTAGATGTTTTCTGGTAGGCCTTCCCAGCACTGCTGCCAGAGGGCACAGAGTAATAAAAAATTTGACTGAGAATTTGTGCTTATTTTCCAAATGCAGAGTTCCAGAGGAGGCTACAAAAGAGACAGTTGTAAACTCATTCCATTTTGTAGGAGAGCTGTCAACAGGTGAATTCTTGAAACACTACAGACCTATTTGTTATACTTTTATTGTTTAAGATTTAAAAACAGAAGCCTGAGTGAGTTTTGATAGGAACTGTTGGAACTGAATTCCACAGGATGGTAATTCTGTGACAACATAAGCCATATGATTATTTCTCAGAGTGATGGCTGGAGGGCAGCCAATCCTTCTGTTTTATGTTGCTGCACCAACCACATCAGATGGTGCTTTTCATGTATCCCTTGAGCAGAATTTTTTTTTTTAATCCATTCTTGTTCAAGTTCAGGTCTTTTAAAATATGTTTTGTTTATTGTAGCATTTCCACCCAGGAAACAGGAGACACTTTTTTTTGGTCATGATCTTGGAAGTTACTCATATAATTATTCAACACAGGAAAATGTTGCCTGGGAAAACGATTAATGATTCAAAAGACTGGTACTGTCAGTGGATTTTCAGGAGGTGGGCTGTGAGCACAGGGTCACATTGATCTCATCTCTGTCTCTTGTCAGTATATGTTATCAGCCAGGTCAGTAATGAAGGGAATTGCACTGCTTCTCTCTAGTATATCCTAAAAGTAAGCAAGGCCAACTACCACCCATGATAGGCAGAAAGCACTCTGAAGAATGCAAAGTCCTTTCCTCTGGGGGACAAGCAAGTAGGATGGCTATTCCACATTGCTAATGCTTCTTGTCATCTCTATTAACTCCCAGTTCAGTCCCCAGAGGCCTTGTTGTTAAAGACAACACATGGTATAACACATGGTATTTAGGTATAAGCATAATATTCCTTACAGTGATTACAAACCCAACATGTAAGGTACGAAAAAGAAGTAGGGGAAAAGATAGGAAAAGTTAGAGCATTTTCTTATGGAAAGAAATCTCACCTTTGGCCTTTTAAAAGGCAGAAGAAGTTAATCATGCCCAAGGCTCTTGAAAATTTTAAGTGCAGTAACAATCAGATGAGTACCAAGAATGAGAAAGAACTTTTTAAGGAAAAGGATAGCACTGCCAGAAGAAATAAATGGAAAATAAATAGCAAAGAAGTTGAGGATGGAATTTAGCAAGAGGATGGACTGTCAAAGAATCCTTGGGGGTCTCTTCCAACTCAGGATATTCTATGAAAAAGATCTTGAAAGAGACTTCCAAATACCCAGTGGAGCAAATATAATGGACTTGTAAGAAGGTATTTGTCTGTTATATTAATATGACATGGAAGCCTTTGATTAGGAAGAGTGGGAGGCAGACATCTAGTCCTACGTTCCTAAACTCACACATACCAGGAATAAATGTGGGGTTTGACCCTTTCTCTCCTACTTTCTTTCAGATCTATTGTCTTAGAGCTGGACAGTACAGCCAAACTAGAGTGTTGCAGGAAAGGGGAAAAACCATCTCATGTATAAAAACAGTGCACATTTTCAAATTAGATTTATGGTTGTGCTCTACTGAGCACCCACGCCACTGAAATGGGAGCTCCTACAAGGGCTCTTCCCACTCCTGGCCCTGCATCTTTCTCTGCATCTTTTAAAACCTTCCAGTCGCAGGTTGCGTGATGGACAAAGTCCATGTCGGGTTGTTAAGGGGATCAGCTTCAACTGTCAGGACAAGACAACTCACTGGAACTGAACTGGCAGGAGCACTGGAATGGTAAGAAATACCCTGGGATCACCAAGGACGGTATTAACAGCTGTTATTAACAGCTGTTTTAAAGAGAAGGTGATCTGAGCCATGCAGAAGTTTAGTGTTCCAAAAAGCCAGTGGAATATTCCGGATTAAGTTCTATTCATCATTCCAGGATACTCTTTTTGATTTCCTCAGATGAAAGCAACAACAAAACCCTACAAATTTTTTCTGAGGTCTAACTCAGTAAAAGCACCAGTCAGCAAAACCTTTTTTTTTTTTTTTGGTCTTGGGGAAAATCTCTGCTAGCTAAGTATTAATATTTAATATGGTTGAATTTAAAGGAATTCCACCTAATTATTTAGCTCCTGAATCTGCACATACTCCCACATGTATAAAATTGCAGCAAGGTAGTGTGTAGGGATTGTTCTAAAATCAACATTGTTGGTGAGGCACAGAACTTTCCACGTAATTTGAAGAAAGCAGCAGGTGCAACCTTGCCATGCCTATTTTAAACAGCTTGAATGCATGCAACAAACTAAACTGGGAGCAGATCAGCAAGATGAGATGCAGCTGAGTACCTGACATTGCTGAGGTTCCCCCTGCACAAGTGCCAGTCTCCCAAACAGGATTGCTACTCAGCTGATAAATGCTGCAGGCTCCCCAGAGGAAAAAATGTTTTAAAAGGAGGAGATAGAAAACTCACCTTAGTTTAAAATTGCAGACTTTTATTGTAAATGCACTAGGAAGAAGTGCTTAAAACAGTGAGAGCACAGAAATCTTGTATTATTGTCTATATATTGATGTATGTTGAGGAAAATGTCCCAGGTCCTTATTCAAATGGAAACAGTAAAATCTGTGAGAAATGTAGGAGCTGGCAAAGCACCTTGCTCCCATCTCCTGTCATCTCTAGCTACATCGATAGCAGTCAGATGAACCCGAGCCATATCTGGCTTGTCCAGTCTTCAGGACAGGGTTGCTATATCCAAACTGACTTTAGGGTGCAGTCCATGGCCTCCCTTTCAAGTGACTAAAAGGTCTCAAATCCACCCACAAGCAAAGCTCTGGTACTTCAAAAATGAACTGAATAATTTATTTACATCCTCCTAGACTAAGGCACCTACTGGAATGATGTAATTTAGGAAAGGAGGTGCCCTGACTTGCCTCTATAGTGACCCCCTTCTCCCTCCAAATCTACCTTCTCTCCTCCTGGAGAGGTGTCTGACTGCAGGGGTGACCAGCTCCTAGATTAGGCACATTGGGTAGTTGTTTATGTCCAGCACAATGAACAACTGCAAAGGTCTCCCCTTGGTCTTGGCTTTGCCAAAAATTGATCATCCAACAGAGTGAGATGTTGTGCTTCCTAGCCCTTAGGTCACTACTTTGAAGGTCAAATTCTCATGGGGCTAGAAAATAGTCCCTTCAAAGCAGTGATACCACAGCTCATTCTCTTTGTGTTTTCTGCTATGGATGGAAAAACACAAAATAAAACACAATGTTATTTTGGGATTACAGACACCCCCTCCATACCACTCTCTGATCTTTATTTTCTTTTATTCATTTGTTCGAAGCTACACAGGAAAAGCTAATTTAGCTTAGGTTCAAGCAAAAGTTAATGCTAAAAATGATCAACCAGCAACATGTCTAGAAATGTTAGAGTCACAACTTAGGAATACAGACACACTCCTAAATCCATATCTGGATTCTTCAGTCTTCTAATTTTTAAAAAATGTAGAGCATTTAATAGTTTGATCTTATCACAGAATCATCAAATTCCCTGGGTTGGAAGGGACCTTAAAGATTATCCTTTCCAATCCCCTGCCATGAACACGGCCACTTTCCACTTGACCAGTTTGCTCAAAGCTCTGTTTAACCTGGCCTTGAACACTTCCAGGGATAGGGCATCTACAGGTTCTCTGGGCAACCTGCTCTAGTGCCACACCACCCTCAAAGAAGATGACTTCTTCCTAATATCTAATATAAGCCTCTTCTTAAAACATTTTTCCTCTGGTTAGCCTGCAGCAATTATCACCATCTCTGAGCTGAGAGTAGATTTACTCTGGCCAGCAGCTAAGCACCCACACAGTCACACACAGACTCATTCCCCCTTCCCAGAAGGATGGAGGAAAGAAATGTAAGAATAAAAGCAAAAAAACCCCTTGTTGAAGTAAAGGCAGCTTAAAAGTGAAGGAAACAGGAGTGTGTGTTCAGTCACAGCTAGGGCATGGGTGTGTTATCAACACTGTTTTAGTGATAGATCCAAAATAGGCTGCTATGAAGAAAGTTAGCTCCATCCAAACCAGACTCAGTGCACACCCTTACAGTTCTTCCACATAAAAGTAGATATAAAGTTAATGAGCCTAATCCCCCCTGTCTCTCAGATGACTTGCTTTATGTTAATGTATGCTAAATGGCTCCCATACAGTTAGCCTGGATTTGTAGAGATGTAGATGAGAAGACATTGAATTGAAGCTTGTCTGCCCCAAACCATTGTTACTTTTGGTTGTGGTGTTCTCCAGTGAAGCACCTTATAAACAACCAGAGGAGCTGGTGACAGAACATGCCACAGCATCTTTCAATGGCCTCGGTGCCATTCCTGAATGATGTGAACTCCTGCACAAGGTCAGTTGCCCTGGTACCTGGGACACTGAGATGCATGAGCTGCAGCTGAACCCGCTTGAGGCAGCCACCTACATCAGGCTCCCTGGAATGATGCCTCTAGCCATCTCATGGGCTGTTCCGGCCAGGGAAGGTCAGACCTGCCCATGGTGCGCCTGGGACAATGGATCAGAAGCCACTGAATTTCCACTGGATGAAATAGTTGTGGAGTGATTGCCTGGTAAGACTTGATGAGTTGAGGGAAATGCCTCAGCTCCCCTGGATGGATGCTCCCAGAAGACAGAAAGTTTTCAAACCGATAAGATTAACAAAGGGTGGAGTGTTGTTAAAGAATGACATGGCTCGCCTTTGTGATATCTTCTATGACTACTCAAGGAGCCATCCCCCTCAGGCATCTGTATCACCCCCCAGAACTCTGACTTTAGTCACATAACCACCTGAAGAAAAAAAAAGGTATAAAAAGAAGTGCAGTTTAAACTGCAACTGAGGGGAAGAAATACCATGTCTCTGTGGAGGGTAACTGCTGGCAGCTTGTCCTGCCTCCTCTCACCTCTTGGAACAATGCAAGAGTGAGAAAAACCATGTGCTTTCTATACTTTATATCTTATTTTACTTTCTTACATTCCATCCTATATCTTATTCTTACTCTGTAAGCACCTCCTTACTAACTGTGTTGTAATATTTTAATACTAATAACAGTAACTTGCTTTACACTTTGCTACTTTATATTAGTTATTGCTTTCCTTTGCAGTTTCTTTTTCAACATGTGTGTTGATAAGAAGCAGCTCTGTTCTTTCCTTTTGCTTTGTGTTACAGAGAGTGGTGTGCAAGCTATTTCATTGTCCTATGTTATTGAAAAGGTGTCTAGATAAGTGTTTTAGGTGGCTGTGTTTTTAGTTAGTAGTTCATTGTTGTTAGTTTCTGTCTGTTGTGAGAGTGGGACACACTGCTGTATTGTAACTTGAGTTTGGTGTGTTTGTCTCTGTAAAATGTGTTTTGTGCTGGTTTCTTTTGGGGTCTTTTATTATCAATTAAATACAATCTTGCAACTAAACGTTATCACCAGCAAAGCGGAACCCACAATAACTGTCCCATAATTGCATTAATATTCTATAAATGTTCTTTCGGGAGCTGTTGTGGGGAAAGTTTTCTAGCTATTAAGTAGTGTCTCATATCAGAGGTTAGAAGCCCTTCCAAACCTGTGTGCTATCCCTGGCGGTAGGCAGTGCTGGGTACAGAAGGATCTAATTTTCTGGAGGCGCTTATTTAGCTGATGAGTTCTTCCTTAGCTTAAGTGTCATCCTCATAGCAGAGGTTAGAAATCCTTCCAACCTGTGTGCTAACCGTGTTGTTAGGCACTGTTGGGAAACATAAGGCTCTAATTTACTGGAGGCGCTTATTGCTGATAGGTTTCCTTAGCTTAAGTGTGGTCCTCATAGGCGAATCAAAAATCTTTCCAGCCTGTGTTCTGTCCAGAGTTCAGCAAGCAGTGCTGGGTTCATAAAGCTTTTATTATCCCGAGGACGCTTATAGCTAATACCTTTTATTTAATACAGGTAAGAATTGCATTTCTGTCTCTCCTCCCTTTCATGTGACAATAGTGTTGAGTCAGGCAGCATTAGGTCTTCAGGTTCTTGCATGATGTGGATGTTTTTTTCCCATGTTCAGATTAAACTCTAGGTTCTCTCACCTGAGAGAACCTCAGCGTGGTGTTGGTGTGCCTTTGGACTAGCAAGGGTAGGATTCATTATGCAAGGCAGCCTGAGCTTGGCTTTTTGTGTAACAACTCAATGAGGACATTTTTGAAAACATAATTTCTATTTCAATTAGGTGGAATACTCCAAATTAAACACATGAAATGAGCATTAATTGCTCAGATACCTCTGGCCTCACCTGATTACCTTTTGCCTTCTGCAAATACCATGAGATGCTTTGAGGCTTAAGTCTGTTCCCCTTACATACCCTGAAAACTTGCAGTTAATTGCAGAGCTGTGTTATAACTGCTCCTGCATCAAAATACCTTCTGAAAAGTTTTCCCTTCCAGTATCACCTGTTCAAATATGGTTACACACTAACAGCAGTAAGTGTAGAGATGCAATTATTTTCTAGTAGGCTTTTACAATAATGGAATCAAACTGCTTTAGGCATATGCTTAATTTCATTGTCTCTTCTGTCTAATTTTACATGAGGACTCTGTTTATTAAACAAAAGCTGGCAATGTTGTTAGCACTGAGTATATGCAGATAGCAATTCCAATTTTCCTTGTGCATCTTTATTCATGTCTTTGATGTAATAGACCTTTCTTCTGCACTATGGGCCCAGAATACAATTTTAATAATATATGTGTTGGGTTGAGCTGGCAAAATGCCAACTGCCCATCACAGAGAGAAAGGGTCCTCCCCAACCAAGGGAAAAGGAGGGAGGAAAAAGAACCAGAAACTGAAGTAGCAAGCTATTATACAAAAGAAAGACAATTAAAAATAGAATATGATATAATACATATATATACAAATGTGAGGGGAAAAAGCCACAACAAACTAACAACAATAGCTACCGAGTCACCCAAACAAATAATACAGATTTCAACCACCCAAACCCCACAAAACCTCCCAAAAACTCTTTCAGAGAAAACTCCCAGCAAGAGAGAAGAAAATTAAGAAGAAATGTTCACTTCCCTAGATAACACAGCACGGATGGTGGCAAGGCCTATTCTTGGCAGGGCAGGACAGTGCCTTCTCATGGGTCTGAGGCAAAGACCAAAAGAGGCAGAAGCTCCATCTTCCTCTCTTTTTATACTTCTTGACACTTCTTGATGATGTCAGATGATATGAAATACCTCTTTGGCTGCTTAAGTCAGGTGATGCTTGTCCCTTCTAATCTATGTCACATCCTTTAGGCCTGCTGAATTGAGGCCTAGTTAAGACCCAGCTAAATCTAAAGCCAAAACTACCACATATATATGAAAACTAATAAGCCTGCTGTATTTTCAGCTGTGATTGAAGGAATTTCATGCCTCCTTCTTGGATAAATACTGTCTGAAAATACAGAACAATTACTATGACTCTGAAGAACACAATGGCAGAAAGATTAGTAAATCATAGGAAATTCAAAGAATAAAGAAAATTAATACATGTTCTTTGCTACTACCAAAAGGGTTACAAGCCAATGTGGAAATGGGACTTCCACTTGTTTTCATTTGTGTAGAGCCCATGTGAGTAAAAACAGAGAAAAAGACCTGTAAACATCTGAAGGTTGTAGTTTTAAAGGAGAAGGAAGGTCTAGAGCCATCATTAAACAACATGAAAGGGTAACTGTCTCTTTATGAGTGAATCCATGCCAGGAGTTAGTTTCCTTTGCATATCTCCTGCTGTTATGAACAGTTAGGTACCATCAACATGGAGATTCACTGTGCAAATTAGCTTAAAATGCATTCTCAGGACATTTCTGAATAATATGAATTGGCTCTCAGGTGGGGACTGTGGCTCTTCATTAGCAGTGTCTGCCATAAGATGCTCCTGGATATGAGATAAACATTGCATGGTCATGCCCACTTGACATGTACATTAGGGCTGAATGAGTCCAGAGTGTGAGGCAGCAAACAAATGAAGGAAATATTAAAATAGTCTAGGTTTTGTTCTAGAAAAGTTCAGTTTGTTGCTTCTCCTTTCTCTTATTTTTATGGTTGTGCTTTATTTCCTTCCAACAATCTGGGGAAAAAAAAAAAAAGATAATCAAAGAAAAAACCCAAATCCAAAGATTTAAATCAACTTAATTTCAGTAGCAGAATATCTTAAATAGTAGATACAGTACAAAATTATTTAATTTTGTCTTCAAATACATAGTCAAATTAATATTCAGAAACTTTGCATTAAAAACCAAGGCAAAACACTTGTAGAGAAAATATCTCTGTTGGGATTTATTCAAGAAATTTAACTATTTTATGTGCTTATTAACAAACATTGTTTGTAATATCACAAGGAGGAGAAACTAGGTGCTACCACAGTTGGCATCTTTTTCTAGAAGAATTTTAGCCTTTGTAAGGTGCTCCCTTCATGTCAGATCTTCCCACATCTCATTGTCCTAAAATCACACTTTGGACTATAACTCTTTTATTTTCATAGCTCAGTAAAAGCTAGAATATGAATTTGTAAAAGAAAAGTGTTCACTTTTAAAAATAAAAGCAAAAATCTTCAAAACTGAATATAAATCATGAACAGTTGCTCAGAGTGTAATTAGATCAATTAATTATTTACACTGTTTGAAAGTAAAGGTAGATAGAACCTATGAAGCAGCAAAACACTTGTAAGAGGAGAGATGATGGTGTGATTATCTTTAAGGAAATATAAAATGTTTTTTTAAAGTGAAGAATACAGAGATCTGACTAGGGAGTTATGATTGTACCTTATCTTAAAACAAATGTTTTGAACTGGTATGTGATAATATGCTGCAGAGGTGTGGGCTTTTGGTCTTAGTGTCATATTTTAAAGCATTTTGTAATGTCCCACAAGGATCAGGACTGAGAGGGCAGACACTTCATGACTGCCTTGTGAGAAATAGTCTTCTCCCAGCTATTTTAGTTCTTCATCAATTCTCCAAGTGAGCTTATTCTGGTGCAAGGTGATTTTCTTGTTTCATCTAAACATCTTCCATGAGGGCATTTGGTGCATCTTGTAGGTGCAAATGCAGGACCTACTAGTTCTCAACAGGCTGTATTGTACTGCAGGAATTATAGGGGTTGGCAATTTTCATGTTTTACCCGTGTAGACTCACCCTGTTCAATACAGATCATCCATAGGTATACGGCTTCTTGGTTAGTTTATCAATGATAGAGGCTGATTAAAAGCTTGAAAGGGATCATTCTTAAAAATATTTTTTGAGGACAGGATCTTAATAATTTAAAATGCATTTAAATCATGAGTCTTCCCTTGGCATTAGGTCATGATGGTATTTGGTGATTAAGTATTTGTGATCATCAGACAGAGTTTCTGGCATTGAAGTGCATTCTCACATGATATTTGGGTGGTTCTTTCAGTTCTGTGATACATTTCATGACAATGAAGGGTAATGTTGAGGGTTGAGGTAGTTATCTCATGTATTCTCTGATACCTCAGGGTATCCTGCATCAATATCTCTCCCCTTCTTGCTGCCTTCTCCTTCTTCCCTTGAAGTTAAAGCCCTTGTGTGGCCAAGACTGAGGCCAGAAGGACAACAGCTAGGAGGTGTTCATTCTCTTGCAGGGCACAAACTCGAGTGGGTACATCTGGGGTTTGGGACTCAAATTGCAGGAATGGTTTTATCCAGTGATGTTCTAATCACAGAATCACAGGATGGTTAAGGTTGGAAGGGACCACTGGTGGGGTCATCTGGTCAAATGTCCCTGCTCAAGCAAGCAGGGTCTTTGTAGAGCGCATGGCACAGAATTTTGTCCAGATGGTTCTTGAGTGTCTCTTGAATATCTACATTGAGTATATAATGCAAAGTAAGTTAGGACTGCCCAGACTCTGCAGCCAAGGGTTTCTTACCTGCCAAGCTAGGATCAGAGTACCTTCAACTTGGTCATTTCTAGTCCCATGATGTTTGTTCTTTTGTCTCAACATCAAATTGCATTGTAAAATATGTTTATCATGATACAACCTACTTCTTCATTCTCTCCTTCAGAATTTAGAACAGAATTCATCAGCACAAGGCCTTCCATTTTATGCACAAGTGCACTAAAGGGGAAATAATTCTGTGGAAGAATTACAGGATGCTGGTACAACTGGCAAGATTACTTGTATTTTATCGAAGTTTAACACTGGGGGCTTTTTTAGGGAATCTGGGCAGTTCTGCAACCTGGGGATCCTGCTTGAATAGTTGTGCATCTCTAGAAAAAGGGTGTGCCCATCATGAAGAAAAGAGACCAGGGACCTGTGCAACATGCTCTGAGAAGTTTCAGCCTGAGCAGGGTGACATTCACAGTTCTGAGATGTTTCCAGCTTGCTTAAGCAACTCTGAAAACCAGATGGGAGTGAGTGTCATGGGGTTCTGGTGGCTTCTGCCGCAGAACATAAAAATGCTTAGAAGTACAAATTCTTGAAAGGGAAATTGTCAGGCTATGATAGTTCTGAAGTGAAGGAAAACACAATGATAAAAACTGGTAACAACTTTAGAGTTTTCAATTTGCATTTAATTTTTAAATGATCAAATAATGTTTGGAATGGTTAATTAGCAATATTTCATAGGTATAATTTTTTAATCAGTGCTTGCTGTTCTAAAAAGCACATGATTTCTACCCTCACTTTATCACAACCAAATGTATCCTTAATGAACAGATTCATTACTGTAGCAGTTTCCAAGGAAGAAAAAAAAAAACCCAACCCCAAGCCATGAACATTCCTCCTGCCCTTTACATCACACATATATTGGTTCCTGGTTTTGGATGAGGACTAGAGATATGGATTTCATGTCAACTGTACAGACATTGTCAGCACTATGTTTTTAACTTGTCTGCTTGCTCATCACATTTTAATTAATACGGGCATGAGCCAAAACAGGTGTTGGTAGCAGAACAGACAGCAGCTGGCAAACAATTTTTAGATCTACAATTAACTCGTCTATACTATTGTTCCAGAACAGAGAGTTCATATAATTTTACAGAAGAGGTTATTATCAGACTGAGCTCTAGGGGCACATTCATTTTTTCTGTTTCTGTTTTGCTGGGTTTTTTTTAAATGACTTTTTCTCAGGCTTAATTCTCATGGTAAAGCTGTTCGAAAAGTTTAGGCTATTTTTTTCCCCAGAAGCAGCTAATTTACTAAAACAACCTAATCAGGGAACTAAATGGCCTTTGAATAAAGAACCCTAAATTCACTTCATTTTCATCTCTTTCTCCAGAGAGAAAGTGGCATAAATTGCTCTGGAACTAGAGCTCAATAAAACCCTTCTCCAAATCTGTGTCTGTATAAATTGCCACAGAATGAAAGTTGTACAAGTTCAGCAAAATCTAAAATGCATTAAGAATCTAGTCAAACTCTGAATTTTCTCATTCAGGTGTCCCAGGCTCTTTAAAGCACACTACCCAGTTTCTATGCCCTTACTGTAACACATTCCAAGACTTTTCAGATAGAGCTCTTAAAATTTGAACTTCTGGCATTCCCTGGTGTGTCTGCCATTACCTGGTGGCTTAAAGCTGGATGTCTACAATGAGCAAGCAAAAATCCCATAGATCCACAAAGCCATGAAGGGTAATAACACGGTGTTACTGGCCATCTCTACATGGCTTTGTGTCACCACAAAATCCATGAAGTAACTGAAGAGGGAGGCAACAGTCTGAGAGAGAGCAAAGTCCAGGTTGTCCTGATCAAGTAATTCCTGAGGTTAGTTGACTGATTATTTTGATGAAATGTTTCATATTGTATGGATGACCAATGACAGAATTGAAAGAGAAATAGTGCACACCAGTCTGCTGACATGGCAAGAACAGTAAGAATGGTAACAGAGGAGGGTACAATCTATTTTTATGCCAGATCTGTGAAATGTGACCTTTAAGGTTTAAGGAGTTGAGGAAAACACCAGGAAAAACCTCTTTAATATCTTCATATCTGTCTTGTTTAGAACTTAGTGACAAAAACAAAAATCTACTCTACAGATTACTAGAGAACAGAAAGGCTGGAGCTCTCTGTGCGTGGGTCTCTGTAACCAGCAATATTGCCTCTAGTAAGTTAAATAAGAAGAAGCTACCAATGAGACCTAAATTTGCCCTTATTATCACACTATCCTCAGTATGTGTCTGTGAGCCACTTACATGGAAACTTTTTATTGCTGGGGCTGAGGTACCACAGCAAGAGCAGGATCATACCTGTCTCCACTAGTACATGAAATGGGGCTGCAGTTATACATCACCAGGGACACTGCAACAGCTGAGGACAAGCCTTGTTCTGATGTTTACCTCACTGCAGTTGAGAATTACACATATGTTGTATGTTACCCTATACAGTTCAACATTAGAATTAAGCTGTGCACTCTAAGGCTATATCTGACCTAAAGACGTATTTAAAATTACTGTACATAGCTCCTCCTGCCTGCAGAGCAAATAAAGCATCAACTAAATCAGCGCCCCCAAGATAGCGGCCAGGCATTCCACGTAGTTCTGTGGATGCTGTATGGGCTTCCCTACTCTTATGAGCCCTGGAGAGGAAAACATGCACCCTGTGATCCTGTAGGATGGTCAGCTTGCTTGTCCAAAGAGTGGGACGTCTTGACATTGGTATTGATGATTTCTGTAAAGACAACTGTGGGGATAAGGAGTTTCCTGATCCTTGAGACATTGTTCTTTACTCATAAGTCACTTTTTTATCACCTGACTTTCATACTCGTCATGTTGGAGCCCCAGGGTTGTACAAACTGCAGCTGAGATCAGCCAGGGAACAAACTGGTGTCAGGATACAGGCTCAGGCACGACCTCCAAATGCCTGTAGATTTTAATGGTCAGCACAGCTTCTGGCATAGTTCTGTGATAATTAGCACGGCCCCAGACAGAGGTCTGGCACTGTCTGGGGATCACTTTTCTCAGAAACTATTCCCCCTGGTAGTGTGAAGTTAGACACTGTTTCAAGGGAGAGAGAGTTTCGATATATGACAATCAGTCAAACAGTCATCCGGCCTCTGAGGAATATCCTTGATAGCTTTACTTAGTAGGATAGGCATAGCTTGGGGGATCAGTGGAAAACTAAAAGGCTTGCTAGCATCCCTTGAAATTGAAGGTTAGACCTGTGAGTTATTGCAGGAATACCACAGCATAGGGGAGTGCAATTTTTAAGCATGAAGATTTTATATGCTGAATGACCCAAAAGGCCAAATGAATATTAGCTGCTATATGGAATATTATTCTGTGCACACAATATGCCTGGAATAATTACCCGAGTAATGGATTTATGTTACTACAATAAATTTACATTAGCCATAATAATTTTAATATATGCACATATCTTTGGAGTGATGATAGCAGCTGTGAAACTAGTGCATTTCTTTATTAAAAACACCTAGTTCAAATAGTTGGAAGAAGAGTCAAGGGCCAGATATGTCAGGTAGTGCTGTGGTTCAACTCTGATCAGCAACTGAGCCTCACACAGCTACTTGCTTATCCCCCTGGCTTGGACTGTATTTATGATTGCTAAAAGAAATAGAATGAAAATTAATTTCCTTTGACTAGCAAATCACTAAATTTAGGATTGTTTATATGGAAGATTCTTTCATTAACTAGTCAGATATTAAATGAGTTAAAAATTGTCTCAGTGCCAGATCTCAAACAGGTGTTATTCATTAGCTATAACCTACCTGGCTTCTTAGATAATTGTTCAACTGCATTTAATATTTTTATCAGTAGTTTAGGAAATAAAAATACTTTATGGCAAGGCTGACTGATGCTGTGAAGACTGATATAGCAGCAAATTTTGGGGTATTTTATAATTAACTAAGACCGTTTGAATGGCTTGGGTTCAAACCTGGGGAATTAATTCTGTTTTTCCCAGAGTAAATCTGTATTTGATCAACTGAATAACTTTCTAGACCTCATTGACTGTACTGACTAGATCTTAATTTTCTATAGTAGAAACTAAAACATTTAACATCTCAGTAGAGATAAAGAAAAGTAATATACAAGGAAAGAAGATGACAGGCTTTGTCATGGCATGTGGGACTTGCTGAGGACTCCAGATTCTGGGGTCTGCGGAGTTCAGCCTGCAAAAAGCTAGATGTCAGGCATAAAAAAGGTGATTTTTCCCTTAAACAAGGCTTTGTTAAGATTAGTATAAGCCATTTCTACTTGTGGCACACCTGTATTAAGAAGTCAAAACAGTATTAGAGAGAATTCAGGAGGGGATTCAAATATTGGAAACCAGACTTAACTAATTCACTTCATTTAAGAAGCAAGTTTACAGGTGAGTTAATCATTGTGTGCAGTTATTTATATGTAGATATGTGTCAGCTGTGAGGTTTTCAAATTTATGGACAACAGCTTAACAGGAATCATGGGCTGCAAACTGAAGGTAAAGAAAAATGAGCTTCAGATAATTCCTTCCTGTATCTTTTGTAATAGGGATGATTAAATGCAGGAGTAGCTTCTGGGGACAGGTAGTTGAAGGTACTACGATTGGAAAGACTTTAAAGAAGACTGGGGTCTTTTGAGAGAAATTGTTTACTCCCTGAATAAGGTATTCAGACCAAAGGTATGGGCTGGTTCACTCTATCACTAAATTTTAACTCCATCTTTTAAAAACACAAACACTTTTAATCCTTGAAATGGTTCAGCTAACATATTAGCACGTAGATAGCATGCTCTGGATTAGCATACATCAGGGCTTTCACTAGTCACCAGAACCAAAAAACCCCACAAACCCCAGAAAACCAGTGTTATGATGCAAATGCTCTGAAAAGTTACATTTTTAAAAGTAAAATTTGAATCATATGCCTCAAAACTCAGCAACAGTTTTTTGCATTGAATTGTTGTCTTGATGTGTTGTTTACTTAGTCCTTCTAAAAGCTGAAACGAGGAAACTTATTATGCTGACAAGGAAGAACATTGTCACTTGCTGTTGATATAAGGCACAAACATAATGTAGCACATTTCCATAAAAACATTTTTAAATGGTGATAGCAAAAAGAAAGAAAAAGGTGCTTTCTCTGGTGTCATATTTTTCATTGTGTAACTTTAAGGTACAGAATATGCCAATCTGTAAAACCTCTTGTAAAATGAATATGTGGAAGTATTGGTGTTAGTGCCATGTTCCATAACACAATACTTAACATATTTATTCCAACATATTGACTTGTTGAGCACATCACTAGCAGGCTGCATCCCTAGTTTAGTGTCCTGGAGTTAATTTGCTCACTTGTTATACCCTTTGGCATGAAGGGAGTTTAATTCTAATTATGTCAAAGCCCCATTCTATTACTTTGCTCCAATTCCTCCGGCATGCATTTATTTTCACTTTATCCAGGCTCTTGTTCCAACACACTCACTTTTCCAAGTATTTTTTCTAGCTTTCCTAGCAGTACAAAGTAATGCCTACTTATGTCAGTGGCAGGAGTGTTGCCTTGTTTTGGGTGTTGTGGTAGCACAACAAAACAGGCAATCTTCTTTCCTTTTGTCAGCTACTGAGTTCCTACCTGACTGGAGATAGTTATAGCTCTCTTTCAGAAACCTTTCCCTCTGGAACCCATACATCCCCCTGGCAAAATGAGAACTGCACTGGACAAAGCACTATAAAATAGGCTCCTGAGTGCAATGTGCAGTGCCTTGGAGCCCTAATAGGTCTCTTGAATATTTTTTCTGTAATTCATTCCTTTCAGCACTGATAATGTGAAATGTTTTCCAGGGAGCTCTCATCTAAACATCTGGGAGTACTGTAGGAAAACAGCAAGGCAGAAGTGAGCTCCTGATGGGGTGAGGTCTGTTTATGGATGTCTATGTTCTCCCTTCCAGTTTGGGCTGCAGCAAACTGGTTTCTCTTGTGAGAAAATAGACTGTGAAGGTGAATGAATGCTTGGAACTGGCTTGCAGGTGTTATCGTGTTATCAGCAACCTGGCGATAAGAGGATTTGCTAAATTGTGTTTGCCATAACAGTTGTGAATGGTAATTCCCTCATTAAGAAACTTTGGCAGGTAGCAGTAATGAAGGACTTACCTCTGCACTTGAAGTCACAATCGATGGCAGAAGGACAGCCCATTAAGAGCTCAGCTATTACTGGGTAATGGGAAAGGAGGAAACAAAAGAAGAAGAAGGAGATTCTGTTTCTTTCTTTTACTCATGTTTGTCAATCCCCCTTCAATTTCCATTATCTCAAATAAAAACTAAGATGCAGCACAAAAGTGTTTCTCTAACAAGACCAAATATATGTATTTGATCTGCTGTGTTAGATCTGCTGGACAGCAGTTATGGTGGTTTTCCCAAAAAGGTTTTCTGTTACTGATGAAAAAACCCAAAAAACAAAAACAAACAAACAAAAAAAACCAAACAAAAAAAAACCCCAAACAAAACAAAACCAAAAACCCAAACAAAAAACAAACAAACAAACAAACAAACAAAACCAAACCAAAACCAAACCAAAACCAAAACAACTGGGAGGGGACAGATGGACATACTGTTGTGGGGTTTTTAAAAATTTTTCTTTCCGTTTTTCCTTTTCCCCCTTGGGTTTTCTGTTTGAGTAAAATGATAAAAAAACTCTCATAAATTAAGGGTCATTTTTGTGCAACAAATTTCATATCAAAGCCACCTCTTTCTAATTTTTTGCCCTGCCTTGAGGTGGGTTGCCTCTTTCTTCTCAGTAATACCTACAAGCCAACTCTCTGATTTACTTGCCTTTCTGCTCCACATGGTTTGTGTGTCAGATTATTCTGACTCATTTAACTACAAGCTCCTCTGCTTCAGAACTGTGTTGTTTCGGCTATCAAGATCTCAAAAGTCCTTCATAGCTCTGGCCGTGAGGGGAGGCAGTTTGAGACAGACGGTTCCATTCAAGAACCTTTAAATACAGCAGTTAAGGGACTTCTAATTAAAATTTCGGAATTTCACTCCACAGGAGATATCTACATCCATCTTCTGGTCCCAGATCGAGAGGCATGATCTGATGCGTGCATATTGCTAAGCTTTCAAATCTCTCAAGCTTTCAAGTCTCTGTTTTGGCAAAGGATCTGAGTTAGCTACCATGTCCCTTCTTCTATTGAGTGAGTCCTCTTTTTCACTCTCATCCTTTTTACTCTGTCCTTACACTTCAGCAACTAAAATGAATCCTCAGATGGCTTTATGCAATTTTTCTAGCATGTATCACCACAGTCAAGGTTCTTCTCACAAAAAGGAAATCAAAGGTGAGCCCAAGTTCTGTAAGAGTCTAGTCCACGTCCCACTGACTTCCCTTTGTGTTTGTGCAGGTCCTGGTTCAGGGCTCGGGCTCAGGCTCGTATCGTCCCACCTAGGAAAAACCCACAAACACTCTTTTGGGAAGTCCTAAACAGTTCTGAAATCAATGTGGAATATATGTGCTGTAATACAGCTACAGTGTTTTAATTGCAGGCATCTGCCATCCAACTAATGCAGATATTCGTGGAAATGTTTACTTCATTACCGCCTCACAAGATCTTAATTAAGCTGACTGGAGATTTGAACAAAGGAGGACGAAAAGGCATCAATTATGTGTATTACCACGCTGAATAGGGCTCTGAAACTCAGCCTCGAACTTCTGTTGAAAGGGGCTGATCAGGAACGCTTATGTGAGGCTGGTGATTGCAACCCCTTCATTTCGCATGCTCCGGGGTAGGGCTTCATTCTTCTGCCGGCAATAACAGCCTTTCATTTGGGTAATTGTGGGCTGTTTATGCAGCGTGAATGTCAGCGGGGATGGTGCACATCTGACAACATTAAACCGCAATGAATGACAGCAGAGATGTCACTCACATCCAGCAATCAAGCCCGTGCAGCACCAAATCCCAATTCAGGTGTGGTGCATAGATAGAAACTTTCCGTCAAAAATGTGAGTTTAACATTATGATGACACAGAGCGATTTCTTAATCAAAATATGCAGCAGCCCTGAAAAAAAAAAAAAAAGGCACTTCAGCAAGAAATTTGGATATTTGGACATACATGAGCTGTGACACTTCCACGCAGGCTTATTCCTCCCAAATCTGAATAAAAACTACAATTTCATCCTGGTAAATGTATCTGGAATAAGAAGTTCTTAGAACAACAGTCCAGACAAACTAGTATTATATATTTTTGGGCTTGGAAGAAAATATTTTTATTAAAGAAAAAGTATAAACATCATTGTTATTTTTAAACATTCCTTCAAAACTTTAAGAATTTATATTTTATAGCCCAATTTGTGTTCAAAATAATTTGGAAAACAAGCAGTTTTCTGTTTCTTTCATGGCAACACATTTTGATTTAAATATGCATTTTAATATTAATAGGATGTTAGGTCTTATTGTGTTATATCACAGTAAAATGACTGTCAATCATAAATAATATTCTGAACATGGAATAATGTAAGTGTAAATTAAATATTTTAATTACTACATATGTAGCAGTAGTTAATTCCATTAATAGCAAGTGGCATTGGTTTTTACTACAAAAATTACAAGCAAGGCTACTGAAAGCTTTCAGCAGTAAAGTGGTTTGGTAAAATGAGTTTTCATCTGAATCAGATAAAGCTGTGTGACAGATGCTCTTAAATGTGTTACTTTATATTTTTTGATCACAATGTACAGTGAAAAAAACACTGTTTAAAAAAAGAGTTAAAGTGCATGTTTTCAAATGACATTATCCTACCTCCAGTTTCACCTCCCACTCTGATAATTACACCATATTTAGAACTAGGCAAGATTTAGTTAACATAAACCCTTTGGATATATAGTATTAATTATGTTGTGGCTTATGATGACTATTGTGAGAAATAATGAGGGAGGGTTCGTTGTGGGAGGAAGGGAAAGAAGGGTTTTTGGTTGATGGAACAGTTGAAT
>JAWWEV010000115.1:110303278-110346925 GCA_035583235.1 Hafferia zeledoni
CATTAAACCTCATTTTTGCTTTGCTCTTTTAACTCGTCTCTTTCTAAAATTTTCTGAGCCGAGACTTTTTCTCACAACTATATGCCCCTATTTCCAGTATTTATAGGAAGTATTTTCCATCGGGATGGTTGAATTGAAACCCAGTTCAACTTACTGCGTTTTTCATGGTTTTAACTAACACATGCCTGATTCCTTTCTGTGCAGATACAGCATGGTTGCAGCAGTAGTCCCAACCAATATGAGACTTACACTGTGCCTTGTGCTGTATGATAATATTTTCTTTTTGTGTTGTGCTTTGCAATGATCTTTACCATTAACACGCATAAGGACAAAAGGAAACCAACAGAGACGGCAGCCCCAGCAAAGACCAATAAAGATAAAGCTCCTGTGTGTGTTGGGATTTTTACTGGCGCAAACAGCACTGTAAACATCATCCCTCTCCCGTGAAGAGGAAAACAAACAAGCAAGACTGCTTTGAGGATTGCAGGCCCCATTGTTCTATAAGCATGCATATTTATTTAAGAATGTGGATTTTTCCTCTTTTTTTCTGCAGCAGCTGTATTAGATGGACCTTTTAGACTGAATTCAGATAAGCCATCAGCTACTGATCCTGCCCCAATGCTGTAGTTTGAGCGTAGCCCGTTGTCCTCTTGAATAAAATTGTTTTGTGCACATTGACAGTGATGTGGGTGAGTCGATAAAGTCTCTTTAATGAAGCTCTTCAAGCCAAAATTTCTCCTTCTTTAAGAGTCTGCAGTACAGAAGACCTTAAAGAAACATTAGGGGAACTAGATGGCATTTTGAAAATAAAAGTCATTAAATAAGTCTGATTTCTATTGGATTTCACTTAGTAAAATAGGCATGGAAACATCAAATCATCATGCTGTAGGCTGGTGGTTTCAGAGTGACAAAATGTTTATTGCTGCATTTCCAAATGACTAATTCAGATTTTTCACTTCATTATAAGAAAGTCAAACTCAAACCCAATATTTTTAATACCTTGTGATGCTATTTTTACTTCACTGTTTTAGTGCTTACCCATCCTTTGTCGTGGTTTGAAATAAAGATGATTTTGAGTCTTGAAGTCTGGAAATGACCTGTTTTCTGTGGATGGACAGAATTGCCTGACAGCATGGGATTAGTTAGTTTGTTTGTTTGCTTGTTTGTCTACTTTTCATTTTTAAGGACTGGGTATACCTCAGGCTGAAGACTACATGACTGTCAACATTAAGCTGTATTTTCTTCTCTAGATATCTAGTAATGAAAAAGTCAGATTAACAAAGATCCCTGGATTTAATGACTCCTGACGCCTCTTCTGGACATCTACAACCTGAACATTTGGTCTACAGTGATGATGATATTTATATTCTAATTTAAAAAATCAGAAGAATACATCAGATGTGCAGAATGATTATTGAATTATCATTGTTTGTCAAATTCTCAAAAAACAGATAGATATTAAAATAAGGAGGGCTGTGTAACAAGTTAGTTCATGCATTTCTGAGGAGAGTTCAGGGTGTTTGCTTTAATGTTGATTTAAAATTTAAGATTAAAAATTAGCATCCCATAAACCTCTTTGTAAAGTTGCTGATTGTACAAAGCATTTACTTGTGAGGAACATTGTTTCCTTTATGTCCAATACTCATGCTTTGATTGAATTTTAAAAATTGTCATTTTAATTTTAAAAACCCCAGATATTTCTTTTTTCTTCCTTTGCTGTTTTTCTTTCTGCTCATAAATGATATTCTGACATTTCTAATATAGGCTGTATCTGTATGATAGTTTCCCCGAATATTTTGATAAGGAACTCCAAAACCAATTTATTCAGAAAGCAAATCTGATGTCAGACTGAAAAAGATTTGCCTTTTTTTTTCTTTTTTTTTTTCTTTTTTCCCTGAAAGAAACAAGCAAACTCCTTTCACAAGATGAAAAGATAGACTTATCCACCTCCTGCAACAACTGAAATCTCTGAAATATGTCAGGTTTTATCCTGACATTTTTCTTTCCTCTTCCCACTAAAAAATGAAAATCTGTTTGATGCCTGATACTTCTTTCCTCTCCTGCAACCTCTTTGTATCAAAATCAGTTCTAGCAAGTGAGAAGTTACTCTATTATATATATCAGGATGTTTTCTCTCTAACCTCAACTTCCAGATCACTCAGGATTTTTTTAGTCTAGTTTTGACAGGGAAAATATAGTGTGGATTTAATACTACAGCTCATTGTCTAAGTTAAGTTTTACTCAAAGAGGTATTGCAATTCTTTTGGTTTCTGTGAGTGACATTCATCCCTCTGAATTTTGGATGTCTAAAAATTAGCTGTGTATTCCCAGGTGGCAGCCTAGTTCCCTCTGCAGGCAATGCAAGAGGATTATTCAGACTCCCTGTCTTTGGGGAGGATTGAAATGGTGTGTGTACCTACCAGTCTTTCTGTACTAGCTGTTCTGGAAAACTGCCCCAGGCTAGATGCCTGTCAGCTGGAAAAAGAATGAAGATGACTTCCAGTTCTTGAATGCAGAACATTACCACACAAGAATTTGCAAAATTGGTCTTTTCAGTAAAGGTCACCAAAAATTAAAAAAATAATCAGAAATGTCATCGTGGGTCCTGGATGCTCATTTTTCTAAGCATTTTTTTAAGAGCAATTTTTTTATATTTTGAGCAAGATAAAAAATTTTGAAATGTCAAAATGGTTGTCTACTGAAATCTAAACTTTCAGTACCTAGAGTCATGGCATCAAGGAGGTTGAAAAAGACCTCTATGCCCATTGAGTCCAACATTTAGCCCAGTCCTGCCAAATTCACCACCAAACTACATATCTGATTTCATAACAATCTGAGGGAGTGATTTCAGCCTCAGTGAAGTACAAATGTGTATTCCTTTTGCAACTGGGTCAGTTGTTAGTGCCATATGTATTTTTAGCTTGGATTTCAGCACAGAACAGGACTCATACATTTAGCTGGAGTAGCAGTTTCCAACAGCACTGGGTGCCCATCTATATGGAAATATGAGGTTTCAGCTAACTGATGATCCTTTAATGTTGAAAAGAAACACTGCCCACAGGCTACACAGACACAGCCTCCACAGCCCCAACCAAGCTGTCGGAACAAGACCTTGAAGTTTTACTGACCTTGTCCTGAAAACAATGCCAAAATCAGTCTAATGATTTCAAAACCCGGAGATGAAAAACTTGAGGACAAGACTTGTGAGAAATCGATTCAGTGGAGAGAGAGAGAGAGTAGGAATAAGGTTCAACTCCCAGATCTCCTGGCAGCACTAAGTGACGTTCATATGAGCAGAGGCATACCTCCAAATGACAGAACAATTTTATTCTTTCTACTTTATTCCTTACCCTAAGAGATATTATCCCATCATTAGAAGTGATGACAAAGCATAGAGAGTGCACATGCATAGTAAATACACTGTTGTGATCATTACAGGCAAATTGAGAACTAAGGAAAGAGCTGTGCAGGGTGCTACAGAGGAACAAAAACTGCAGGACCCATTGCTATCTGCAGAGCTACTCACCACATCTTAACAGCAGGCAGCAGCAGATTTGGTTTCTTTTATAGGAATGCTGCACACACATTTTTGTAGTCAGTTATTTCGTCCAGGACAGTGAATGTGATTTTATTTGCTCATTGATATTTTGCAGAAATTTGAGCCAATACTTGCAATGTTTTCCACCAACTCCCACTGATTTTCATGAAATTTTGTTTCAAAAATTAAGTGGGAGAAAAAGCTTGAAAACATAAAAAGATAATAATATTTTAGAGGTTTCGGAAATTAGACTTTTTGGTACTTGTTTTCAAAAACCCTTTTAATTACAAGCTGACCTTTAGTTTTTTAATCAATAAAGGTAAAGAATGAGACTGTTCAAACTAAATGATCAGAAAAAGTGTTTCTGTAACTGTGAAAATCTGTTTTGTTTTGTTTGGTTTGGTTTTTTGTTTCTTTGGTTGTTCCCCCCCACATACAACTTGTGTACTTACCCAGCGCTCAGCAATACATATCACTGCTCCACTGACTCTGCATTTTCCTGATAAGCAGATACAGAAACATACACGCATATATTGTCACCTTCACAAAGAAATCAGTTCCAAGTGAAATATTAATTAAAAGGACAGTTGTTTTAGTGAGGGGAGTAGATGCAGTTGATAAAGCACCAATCAGAGGCTGGGAGAGGGATGCGTTGGGTTTCCAGATGCTGTCAGCTTACACAGCTTTTGTGGACTTCTGTGCTCTATACACAATTACACTACTGAGATGTGACTGATTGACTTGCAGGTTATGTGATTTTTTTGCAGCTTAGAGGTGACTTAAAGATATAATTGCATCATGTAAGTCCTGGAAGTTATGAAAGTGAACTGGCTAAGGATACAAGTGAAGGGACATGGAGATTCCAATGCTGGAAACAAGATGTGTCTGTCTGACACTTGGCTTTCTCTTCTCTCCTCTCCTTCCACAGATGTCCCAAGATTGTGCTGAGTTTAATACTGATGTTTTGGCCCTCCCTTAAAGCTCTCCCAATTATTTGGCACCTAACCCTGACTGCAATTGTCCCTCTCAAACCTATAGCAGAAACTGGTTGTTTTCCTCATGGTGTGTTACAGAAGCCTGTGGTCATCACATCCAAGGAAGAGCAAGAAAGTTGGTAAGGGCTATGAAGCACAAGCCTTGTGAGGAGTGGCTGAGGAAGCTGGTAGGGTTCATCCTGGAGAAAAGGAGGCTCATGGGGGAACCTTATCACTCTCTACAACTACATAAAAGGAAGATACAATAAGTTGGAAGTCAATATCTCCTCAAGTTACAAGTCAAGAGAAAATCCTTTCAAGTTGTGCCAGAGGAAGTTTAGGTTGGATATTAGGAAAAATTTCGTCGCCAAAAGGGTTGTCAAGAATTGGAAGAAGCTGCCCAGGGTAGTGGTTGAGTCACCATCCCTGGAGGTATTTGAAAGATATGTAGATGTGGCATTGAGGGACATGGTTTAGTCCTGGACTTGGCAATGCTTGGTTGATGGTCTAACTCAATGCTCTTAGAGGCCTTTTCTGATATAAATGTTTCTATGATTCTATGACACCATGATTCTATGACCTTGATTTGTGTTGTGGCTGCAAAATAGTCCACCACCAGTTTTACCTTGCAGCTAGGAGAATGCCTTGGGAAAGCACTGATTTTAGAAGGCTGTGAAGCACCATCCAGCACATTCTGCAAGATGCCAGGTAAGGCATCCATGCTGTGCTCTGCTGCATACAAGAGTACACTTCACATGACTTAGTCACCTACTATTTCACGATCCAAGACAGGAGTCCTCTATGATGGGATTCCTGTGGCTTGAGAGACATCATTTAGCCTGGTGCAGCTGGGGGCCAGTGGTACTGTTATGCAAAGAAACATTGAGGGATGGAGAGACTATAAAATAGAGTGAAAAAAAATCAGCATCACCATTGGGCTAATATTGTCAATTTATTTATATAAAGGATGCCCATATTGATGCTGGCATAGCACATATGGAATAGAAGTGTTGTTGGAGAACCCTTGCTGGTGGCTGGCAGACTATGTGGGGAAATTATAATTTACTCAGCTTTTTGTTATATTCTTATACAGGATATATTTCCTTGCAAAGGCTGTTGGTGACAGGATGCTGCTAAAAATGGACACTTACTATTGCTTGGAATAGGCATTTTTATGCTCATATGTGGGTGCTTAGCAAATTTTTACAGCAAGATCACCCGAGTTTGTGAAGACTTACTGGAGCGCCCTTCATCTTCAATGTTTCAAATTCATCTCTGAGATGGTTGCTTCGAGGTATGAAATGGTGCAATTTCAAATTCTTCCAAGGAAAAAGCTATTAAGGAAATCTGTCTAGTGAACAAGCTATTCAGAAATAAATTTTGACTGCTTTTCAACTGTTCCCAGCCTTTAAAGCCCAAAATGTCTAGGAAACAAGAGAAGTGTGTTTGGAATCACAGATTATACAACTAATAGCTGATGACATTCAGGGAATAGCAGTGTGTCTAGGTTCCAAAGATAAATATTTATAATGTAAACATTTAATGACTTAAGCATCTTATTTAACTGCCCTTCCTTTCCATTGCCTTGTCTAAACATTGTACAGCACTCTACTGGCACTAATTTCTAAAGTAATACATTTTTATCAGTGTTGTGTAACATGTTAGGATGGGTACCTCCAGCAGATGTTCACCCCTCACACACACTGGTTAATAGGAAAATGTCATTCATTGGTGTGGTGGTAGAGAAAGAAGCAGGTAAATTCATTTATTTGCTGGTCCAGTGCAGGCTGTGAAAAGTGGGCACAATGTTTACTGCCCTCATAGAGGTGGGCGAACTCTGCATTGATGAAGTACAAACAGATTAACCCTTCAAAGAGGGACATGATCTTTCCGAAATTCACCTGTAGATGATAACAGACTTTTCAGTGTTTGATTCCTGAGCTTGGTATACCTGAAAGAGTCTTTATTTCCACAGGGGGGCAAGCATATGCTTTTATTATCTTCAGTCTAATTCAGCAATTAAGTGTATACAGAAGGTAGTTTTAAAAGCTACACAGTTTAAAGGGGATGGACTGCAGTCTAATGCTGCCTTGATATTCTTCCAGCCTCCCACATGGCATTTCCCTCTGCAATTTTTCCCTTCTGTTACTCACACTCCTCTAGTGTGTCTAAGCAATAGGGTTGCCTTGTGCATGATGCTGAGTTACCATCCTATTTCAATTCATAAATATTTTCCCCTAGTGCACTCTGAAACTCTCCATAACATCAGGGATTTTCCAATAACTTGATTTAAATAGACAGAAAGGCTAATGCTAAAAAACAATCAGGCCATCAAGTGTGTTGGTGTTAAAAAAACCCCCACTGAAAACTGAAAGAATTGGTTACTTTTTACTCATTGGGCCAGATGTAAGAAAACACTAAGATACAGTTATTTATGTATTTCTCATAATGCTGTTCTTGGATTTAAAATCTAGGAGTGTCTGGGAAGTAACCAGGACAGTGCAGGCACAGGCCTGGCTCTAGTTTGTATGTTCTTCACCACATGACTGCCCAGCTCATTGGTGTCCATCTGTGACCTCTGCTCATCACACCCACAGCCTGGGACCTGGATAACGGGACAGCTCATACAAACCCTTCACTCACCAGCCAGCCAGTTATAAAGTGGGTAAATGTGCCACACCAGCCTCAATTTAAAAGCAAGGCAGTTATTTAAAAAAAACACTCCAATTGATTATATTATGGTGGATTTCTAATCCTTCTGTGTTCAGGCAGCATTTTCCCTCCTGTGTTTTAGAAATATATGTTTATCTGTTTATGTGTAGATACAACACACAGGCAAACATTTAAAATATCACTGCATGTAAAAAAGAGCCAGTCTGAGAGACTGAGATGAAGACAGCAACTTTTAGAGAGGTCCATTGTCTTCATTTTCCAGCAAATACATTCATTATAAAGCCAAAGGAAAATGAAACTGGATTAGTAAGTATAGTGATGGATTTAAGAGAGGTCTTTGATCCAAAGGAAAATAGACATTTAGGTTCATTCAAGGAAGGAATTGTGTGAGCATTAAAGATTAATTAAAATTAATAGTAGAGGGAACTGTGACTACATCTCTCCACTTGAGCAGAAAATGCTTCTAAAAGAAAACCAAGAAATGTGGCATGAAACAGAAGTGACAGAGGACTGAGGAAGGAGAGGAGTGGAAAAGAGTTAAGGGTCAAGACAGGCAGGAAAGTGTCCTTTGAGATCTGTAATGGAGTTCACTTAGAAGAAGTTCACCAAGGCAGGCGTGTGATATGACTGATACTGCTTCATTCTTTCATTCAAAGTCCTGTAATTGGATGTTCCATTCCAAAAGACATTCCCTAATGTCTTAACTCAGTGACAGCAAATAGCAACCAGTAGGGAAAGATGCCAAAGGATAACACACAGTTTGATAAAATTAATTTTTGGCTCACATTAGTGGAATATTTGGTTGCTGCTGCAGGTTTGTGGTGCTGGCCCTGAGAAGTGATAGGAGATCAGGTATATTGAGAATGGCATGGCATCAAGCATGATCAAGGAATGGTGTCAACAAGAGACCTGCTACCAGCAGCAGCACTGCTGCTGCTCCTGGCTGCTTTCAGCTGCCCTTGTTGGAGGAGAACAGAAGTGTTTGCACCAGAATTTTATACTGAGTTTATAATTAGGTTGTAATTTGTACCAAGAGCAGGGCTTTTAAGGTGGTAGAGAGAATACACACCCACACCTAAGAGCCTAGATACTATAAATAATGTATAGATGTAGTTAACTTTATGGATTGCAAATGTTCCCCCGGTGATATATTTAGGAATGTACCTGAATATTTCCTATGAAGGGTTTTTGTTATCAACTCTCTTCTATCCAGAGAAGGACAGATCATTTTCTGAAGGTTATGCAATACTCAGCAAGGTGCCTTTCTCTTATGGGCTCCCTGTACCTTTGAAATAGACATAATAATGAGAAATGAAAAAAACCCCCAATGTTCTGGTCCAGCATAAGGAAATTTTAAGTTCAAAACATTACTGCTCTATATTTACAGAACTGCTCTGAGATCCTGATCCAGAATGCACATAGACTGAATTTGTTCTCTAACTGAAAACAAACTTCAAAGGAATTCAGGCACAGAAATGGACTGTCCTGGTAGATTATTTGGCTTACCTCACTCAGTTCAGTCTGAGGTGACTGAAGTTATAAAACTTGTAAAAGAGTAATTATAAACTTGTTATATACTAGTAAGAAGTATTACAACAGCTATAATATACCAGTATTGTCAATAATATTAGAAAATTGGCTTATCCAAAATGTTTATCATTATAAGTGAAAAATTACTCAATGTGTAATTAACCCAAGGTTGATCTAGCAGCAGAGTCACTGTAAATAGAATCCAAAATAAATATTATCAATATAAGTTTTCTTCTTCAGTCCAGAGCTTGTAACTAAATATGGACTTACTTTTGAGCAATTTATTCATGTCATGCTACTATCACAAAATGTATAATTTCTTTTTATTTTTTTTCTTTATTCAGAACAGAAATAATCTAATCTAACTAGAAAAGGAAAAATACTAAACAGCAAGTGATTGGACATGCTATGTCCAGCTGTTGGCTGGTTACTGGTGACATTCCTTAAGGATCCACACTGGGGCAATGGTTACTGCCTGGAAACGTTAGTAATGAATTGGATGATGTGCCAGAGTTCTCTCTCAGTGTGTTTGCAGAAGATATTTGCTGTTCAAGGAGAGCTTGTCAGACTGGAGACAGGGCTGACAGGAGCCTCGTGAAGTTCAACAAAGGCAACAGCAAAGTCCTATCCTTGGAACAAAGTAACCCCACACACCAGCCTCAGCTGGGGGCACAGAAGACTGAGTGGCTTTACAGAGAAGTGTTGTGACAGGATAAGAGGCAGTGGGTCCTAGCTGCAAAATGGGGGATTCAAATTCAATAGAAGAAAATTATTTATTTTACTGTTATTATTTATCATGAGAGTAGTCACAAATTTATCACAGGTACCTGCAGAGGATGTTGAATCACCATCCTTGGAGATGTTCTCTCCATTACTAATCCAAGTTCTAAGATAAAGGCAAAAGGTTGTATTTTTTTTTGTTGAAACTCTCAAAATTACTACTTGAAACATTTTGAATGTAGCTAATATAGGAGAGAGGTCAGATAATTGTTCCATCTCCAGTATCACAATAGAGCCCACACATTTTCTCAAATGTAACTTAAAAAATGTTTCTTTAATGAAGTTTGCATGCCTAACTTGCCTACCAAACTTACATCTGGGATCATCTCATCTTCTTCAGAGGCACACAAATGTACTGATTTCAGTACTGTTGCTAGTACTAAATAGAAGGTGAGGGTCTGGTTGCATTAGTTCCTCTGCCAAAACTGGAAAGACCTGACTTAAATCCCTTAGATGGTGGGATAAGTATTTTTATGGTATTTTCACTAGACTGAGAACATGCAAATGGATAGTTTCATTGCAGGTATTAATGAGGTGTCAGTTAGATCCTAGGCTAAAAGGGTGTTACAGCTCTATGCACAATTTGGACAACACTGGGCATGACAATTCAGCCCTCTATTTTAAATTGTTAAACTTGTTGAAACTGTTTTATTCCTGAGGCAGCTGGCACTCTCCCAGACAACTTCTGGGCACAATTTAAAAGTCACCATGAGCCTGGTACTTTAATTTCCACATCTTTTTTTGGGAGGTTAAGAGTGTGTAAGAGTTGGAACATGTGTGGAAATAATGGAAGGAGGGTGAGGAGGATTGTAAACACATTCAAGTGACCTGCACCTGAGGTGTCACAACCCATATGTTATACTCGTTGTTGTTTGGCCTTGTGTGTTGGACATATAGAACACTTGTGTTTGGATAATACAGTCTTGTGATAGAGTCACTATCAAACATGCTTGTGATTCCAGCCCTGCTGTGGGAAAATCAAAGCACAGTGATAAGTTACACCTGTATGGATACCAGAAATACAGGTAAAAACAGCAGGTTCTTTGGTCTTCCAGCATAGATGAAGCTCTGTGATGCCTGTATCATCACTTGTGTGCCTCTGCCTAGGTGCTGCTTCAGGGATCCCCTGTTTGACAAGGTAATGAAAATAAATTTCTTCTTTGCATTTCATCCATGGTTTTGTGGTTGTTTCTGCATCCTACCTGTGCTAGCTCACACAGGACATAAAAAAGCACATGCATTTGATCTCACAGCTAGGAGAGAATCTCTGGTGCTGTTTCATTTACTAGTAGAAGTGTAGACAAGGTCTCTCATTTTTATTCCTCAGATTCTTATCAGTACTATAAAAGAAAATAAATCTCTTTTTCTCTCCCTCTTACCTATTAAATTGCTCTTGCCTTATTCAGGAATCATCTCTCTCACTGGGAATAAACAGCACCTTGCACAGGAATCTTCTCATCTTTTTGGAGTTCTAGACAAATCAGAAATATAAATAATTAACAGAAATAGTAATTACAAGGGGCCATCTGTCCTTTTCCAACTGCTTTACATGCCACAGAGTGTTAATACCAAAATACATTTATCAACCTTAATCGACATCTGGAGAATAATTATTCTGCAACCACTTGTATAAAAGTTACTGCATGAAATAATTGTCAGTGAAATATGATAAATACAAAACTGCTTTTGCACAGATTGAAACAGAAATCAGATTCTTCAAGCTCCAAGAATTAACAAGAAGAAAAGTACAGCCAGTGCCAGATTTTGTTGCCGTGTAGTCTTTGGTGTCTCTTTTCCAGACAACTTAATTAGTCTGTATATAAAACCCACTGGTACAAGCAAAGATTTCAAATGTCAGAAAATTTGATCTTCATCTGTCTGGTCTAGCTTCTTCCTCCTGTGCCCCTGTTTTTTTATGTAGTTTTCAAACTTAAGAACATGATTTACTTTCAAAATGTCTTCTGGCTTCTTGCTAGGCAGACCCAATGATGCTGATTTCATTCTTTCCTCTCATTACTGCTTATCATTGTGGGCTTTGGAAATAGCTCATGGGACACAGTAATATCCAAGAGAACAAAGACTGTGTCAAAAAGATGAAGGGCACCTGCATTGCAATGAGATAACAGACCTGCTTTTAGATCAATGGTGTCGTTAACTATGGAGCAAAATTTGCACACCTTCTGTCTGGAAGCAGAAAATACAGCAGTGCTGAGATTCTATTTCTGCATAGGGGTATTACCAGAAATGTTGCTATAGAATTGGTCATTCTGTGATGTATATTTAGGCATTGGCATAGGGCAGATCAGAAGCTGCTGAAGCTGATGTGTTATATACTTATGTGTTTTGGGGCTCTGTCTCAGGTTCCTAAAACCTTGGAAAGCAAATAAGCTCATTTTCATCCCTTTACCAAGCAGAAGTTATGGTGCTATTCTCTCTGCCCTCCAGGCATTGAACAATTTGCACAAGCAATACAGTCCCACTTAGGGGAAGTAGGAAATACCATGTTATAAATAGGATATACATGACTGTCCCTCCTCAAGTATCAGATGTCTTACTGGAAACCTTATTCAATTGCCACAGTGGCTGAATCTTGCTAAAACTTTTTGAAGTAAAGCAGAGAACTGTCAGTCTTTTCCCAGAAATTACTCCATCAGGAACCTGCTTCATCACTTTGAGTTCAAAACTCTTTCTTCCTAGAGCACAAAAAGACAGTAGATTGGTGAAGTACGACAGAATGACACACATAATTTTGTTCATTGATCGCCTAAAATACCCCAAATCCTGCATTAATTGACAGTCCTGAGTCCCCAGGTCCCTCTTTTTCTTTTTTTTTCTTTTTTTTTTTTTTAATTGAGTATTGAAAAATATAGTCATATAGTCACTGAATGGCAGCAACACAGACTTTATGATTAACTTCAGATTTTACTTCTTTTCCAGATCCAGACTTACACACCTATGGTTGCAAGTTACTTTAGTATTAAACTCCGATTATTTTGGAAAGTCTCTACTGAACTGAACACACATTGATGAGAATGGGCTATTGTTGGGGATAAAAATGAGCAGGAGGACAACAGAACAACACAAGTTCCCCTGCTAACATAGGAAAGATACCTCCTGTAGGAGTTGTCTGATTAATAGATGCCATACTTACTGGTCTCTTGCTGACCAAGGGGGCTTGCCATTTTAGGAAACTTTATCATTAAGAACCAAATGATACAGCATCTTTTATCAATATGAAAAATCTTGAAACAATTTTAGCATGGACAAAGACCCCAAAGTATAAATGAGAAACTGGTAGCAGATGTATGAAGTTCTCAGATATTTGTTTTATGCTGATATGTAGATAAATAACAAGTGTTTCTGAAGTTTCTCCTCATTCCTAAGCGAGAGGACATTCTGGATTATCTAGTCACTTCCTCATTTTAAATGCCAATCATTAAATCCGTTTAAATACCAGTTAATTAAACTCATTAAAACACCTCTGTAGTTCATTTAAAAAATTGTTTAATTACAGAATTTCTACCTTCTCACATTTTCTGAGAGTTGCTAGTTACTTTGAAAATCTTCAGCAAGTTTGTGTCTTAGACTGAGTGAATTCTGGCAAGAGTGGAAGAAGCCTATGGGCTTAAGTACACTGAGTGGCTTAACCATGGTGTGCATCCCCCTAGGCACACCTTTTGGAGGCAGGTCTGACCCTGGAGAAAGGTCCAGGCCTTTCCTGCAGTCTGAGCTCTGCACTGCGTTGAATCATAGAGTATCTGGAACTGGAAAGGACCCACAATGTTCACTGGGTCTATTCACCTGGCCCTGCACAGGAAAGAATCATAGAATCCCCAAGAGTCACACCCTGTGCCTGAGAGAATTGTCCAAATGCTTCTTGCCCAACCATCCTCTGGGTGAAGAACCTTTTCCTAATACCCAGCCTAAATCTTCCCTGACTCAGCTTCGTGCTGTTGCCTTGGATCCTGTCACTGGTCACCACAGAGAAGAGATCAGTGCCTGCTCCTATGCTTCCTCTCTTGAGGATGCTGTGGACTGCATTGAGGTCTCCCCTCAGCCTCCTCTTCGCTAAGCTGAACGAGTCAAGTGACCACTACTCACATGACTTCCCCTTCCGACCTTTCCTCATCTTCATAGCCCTCCTTTGGATGCTCTCTAATAGCTTTGTATTCTCCTTATGTTGTGACACCCAAAACTGCACACAGGACTCAAGGTGAGGCCACACCAGCGTGAGCGTGCGGGACAATCCCATCACTCAGCTGGCTGGTGATGGTGTGCTGGATGCTTCACAGGACATGGCTGTCCCTTTGCTCTGCCCAGGCACACTATTGACTCATATCCACATGCAACCTCTCCCTTCAGCAGCTCAGTGTGTGACATCATCGGCCACCAGCACGGTAAGTGGTGCTGACCCCCCAGACAGAACTGTACCTTTGGCTCTCAGAGAAGTGCCCACCCTCCTGCTGGGAGGGGATGGCAGATTGGGTGCCCTTGGCCTGTGCAAATGGCCATACATGTGGAGCTCAAGTCTCTCCACTCAGTCAGTGGCCTGTAACTCCATTGCAGGTTCACCTTCCCTGTGCATCCTCCTGCCCCAATGGCCACACAGACTGCCACCCCATGCCCTGAATGAGGCACTGACCTTTTTGCCTGCCCGTTGCAGGAGTGAGGGGGTGGATGCTGTAACCCCTGGCCCACCAGTGCCTCCTCAGCTGCTCTCGAAGTTGCTGCTGGCTTCTGGTGGGTCTTGGCACTCCCCTGCGTTTTCCCCAGCTCAGGAATTCCCCTCGTGTGTGCGCCATGATCCCCTGAGGAAGGTGCCTGCATTGGAGCTAAACGCCTCTGTGCGCAACAAATACAAAAAGGTTAATGAGATTGCTAATTAAATGTTATCTAGGATGAAATGATTAAACACTTATAGGAAATATTCTCCTTCAGAACTCTGTGAGACAGCCTTGATTTTACAGGAATATGAAGTGCTAGTCCCTTAAAAATGTTCTCCTGCCTTCAGCAGGTATTATGCTTGCCCAAGGGCAGAACTTAGCAGCGTGACAGCTCTTCTAGAAATTTCC
Organism: Hafferia zeledoni; assembly: GCA_035583235.1. Classification (NCBI taxonomy): domain Eukaryota; kingdom Metazoa; phylum Chordata; class Aves; order Passeriformes; family Thamnophilidae; genus Hafferia; species Hafferia zeledoni. The sequence continues at coordinate 110,317,846 of JAWWEV010000115.1, forward strand.
AGCCCCTTCTCTTGCTCTTCCTGGAGGATCTTTTCACTTACTACTCTGACAGGATCCTTCCCATGCAGTGGTGCACTGCCCAGGTGCTGGGTGTACAGCCTGCTGTTGCTGTGAGGTCCCACAGACACATCCCTCGTACCACATATGAGGTCTGCAAGAGTTTCTCTCTCAACAGAGATGAATTCTTGCAGGGCTGGCACCAGCTCTTCAGCTTTGCCCTGTGTCAGTGCACTCCATAAAAGGGATACAATGCCATGCAAAGATCATTAAAGAGACTTGCTTGTGAAACACTGAGATATCTGAGAGAGAGCCCCTTTTAAGTGTGAAATACAATTGCTGATAGCACATATCATTTGTGCTAAAACTCTGTTCAAGATATTTGAATCATCAGTAAGACAACAGCAGCTTTTCAGCCATGGATGGGGGAAGAATTTGCTCTTCAGAACTCTATAAGACTTATCAACAGTTTTTAGTGGTTTTGTAGAATATTCTTCTGAGATATTTTTGAAGTGTCTGGGATGCCTCTGCAATCCCAGAGATAATGGGATAGGTTAGACAGACATTTGTGCATTACAAATGTATCCCTGAAACAGTTTCAACTGCAATTCCTAATGTACACTTAGAATATGTATATGAGAGCTGCTATTTTTGCTGCTATAACAATAGCTGAATCAAGGATCTGAGAAGTAAACAGCATGAGCTATTACTTTTAGGAACTGAGGCTGGTTTTGTCTTGTCCCTTCTGGATTAGGGCACAGGATGGATTCTGTGACACAGACTCTTCAGAACGTTACCTGTGCAAAACTGTTTTCTGTGTGCTGCCCTCGATATTTTGGGTATTTTGACTTTATGGAAAACAGAAGTTAATAACTTCTGCCTGCAGACTCGGACATAAAATGAAGACAGCTTCCTTTGAGCCAAAGTGCTATTTATAAAAAATATTATACTTGAGGCATAGCCTTGGTATTAAATTCAAATGAGCACAGCAAAAAGAGTATTTGCAACTTGAGTCACAGGGAATTTTAATATAACATATATGTCCAGATGTGAAGCTGAACAGAAGGTTTCAGATTCATCTTTTTTTCCTTTCAGCTCAAAAAAATCAGATTTCATGATATTGCATAAAGTTTTACAAATTCCTTGTTCATACAACAACAACAATAATAATATAGTTGTAAAATAGTCACCTTTTTTAATAACAACTGCCAAAAAGTATTGATTTAAAATTATCTCAATTTTCACATGTCTTTGGATTTAGCATTGGATAAATGTCAAAAATTGAAATAATCTTAGTACCCTAAATATTTTTATTTCTGGATTTTGCTTTGAAATTCACCCCAAAAAAAGCTATCTGAAAGATTTTGTTTCAGTTCTACCGAATTTTTTTCTTTGAGTTTCTACTTTCCTAAGGTATCAACAAACCACAAAAAATAAGTTGCTACACTGATTTAGCCCAGTGCAATTTCCGGCACCTGCAGAACTGAAATACAATTGGATTTCTTTGTTCCATTTAAAACCAGCATGTGACTCATTCTCGGCTTGGATTGCCAGGATATCATTACCACTGTCATTTTTAGTCACCACTGTTTGGGCACAGGAAATTGTAGGCATCTGTATGTTCTTACAGGCCTTTGATGATACAAACATCTTCAGACCGGATGGCACTGAAGGAATGAGTTGAAGACACCTTGAGTGTCCTGGAATTACCCCCAGTCTCATGTTGCCTCTAGGTACAAGCTCACAGTGTCTGATGGGAAACAGGCTAGGAAATGGAATGAAGATAGGCAATTTAGGAGCTGACAAAAAAAAATAATAAAAAAAAAGAACTGGATTTTCTTGTTATATTGATTCCTTTGTGCATAGGTTTGGTTTTAAAGGTCCTTTCTCTTTTGCAAAATTTTATATAAAGGATTTTCAAAAATCAGGCCTCTCACAGAAAAGCCATTGATTACCTACTTTTACCTAAGGACCTACTCTTTTCTCAATTTAAGAAAAATCAGTTAACACATATTTTCATAAAATCTGTGCTCCACTTGAAAGAATTGGATGAGTATACTGTAGTTGCCTTTGCTTGGATACGATCAATAGATACTTATTAATCTTTTATTATTATCTTCACCCAACCCAAAAGCCAGCCCACCCCAAGTGGACCTTGAAAGGATGGTAAGACTCAAAGAAGGATGAATTAAGCTTGTATTTCATCAATTCCCATCACTCTGATTTTTTTGCCAGACTGCTAGATAATTTCATGGCACCTTCTTTATTGTTTGAATTCTTATTAGATGAATATGGTGCTGTAATTTTCATGACAAATGTATACTACAATTTTAGTCAAAAGCAGTAACTGGAGAGAGTAAAGCTAAAGAGCCAATGGAGTCCAAAACCCAGAGCTCTGATTCTGCAGTATGTGCTTGCCCAAGTAGAACTGATGCTCTTCCATGCCCTTGAGAGACCAGTCAGTAGAATCCTTTATATTTTTTGTTGCCTCTCTGATCAGACTATAAGACATGAATTGCACCAAATATAAGCAGAAGTTGCAAAAATAGGCTTACAAAAGGTGTCAGCACTGTTTTTCCTTGCTAAGGTACCTGATCTTTCTGATACCCATGTACATACGTAATCCGAATCACAAATTTTTGTCACTGCTTTGGAGCTGCTTTTGGGCTGAATTGTGTCAGGAATAGGCTTTATGCTGTTGCCATTTTGTAATAGGCAATATTTGGGAGTATTCACATGCTCCTTTAGGCCCTGGCCGTGCTCTGTGCCAAACAAGTGATGTTACTATTTGCACAAGGGGCAATGGAGCTTTTCACTGATCACGCTTGACTGCTCTCTGGATAGGACTCACATGCCTCCAAAAGCACAGTCTTCCGCTGGAAAGGGCTAGTGTTGTGTTTTCAAAGGTAGAAGGAGCGATATAGTATGGTCTGGTTTTGCAGCTGAAGATCAAAACAGTCTCCAAGGATTCCCAAGTAATCCTACATATATACAGCACAACCCAAATAATCAATGGTCTAAAGTAGACTACCCTTAAAAACATGAAAAATAAACTAAAGACGAATTCCACAATTTTGGTTTGCAGTGAAACCAGAAAAATCTCACTTTCTCCAAATTTGAAAAAGCAGCACCACTGATCTCTGTGGCTTTTGTTGTATAGCACTGGAGGTGTAGGTGGACTCTGGGCAGACTCCAGAGGCTCCAGGCAACACTGATTCAAAGTGCTTCTAGTGAGAGACATCAGTCCTTTGGGAGCAGGTTGGCGTGGCATGGTCAGAGAAGAAGCCAAGTTGTTTGCACAAATGTTTTGGAGAATTAGCTAACAGGATTTGTCTTTGGCAGGTTAAGACTATGAGAAACAGCTTACACTGACCAGGTTAACATGGGTAGAAAGAAAACCATAGAATCATTACTGATGCAAAGACCTCCAATATGACAAATCCAACCTTTTACTGAACATTACCACATCAACCAAACCATAGCATTAAATGCCATGTTCAGTCATTTCTTGAACACTTCCAGGGGTGGTGACTCCAACACTTACCTTGGCAGCCCATTCCAATGCTTGACAAACCTTTCAGTGAAGAACACCTTCCTTATGTCTAAAAGCAATGGGGCAAAGTAAGACCTGGAGGTGAGCAGAGCCAGCTCATCTCCAAGGATGGGTCTGGAGTCAGGTTTGGCATGACTTTCCACTGATTATTGACCTTCGGGCAAGGTCAAAGGATTCTAAAGGATTCTGGCCAGTGCCGATTTTCAATGACAGAAAACTAACAAAGGCTTCTGACTCTCCGCATTTTATATTTGTGACTGAATATTAGTTTAAAGAAGAGTGGCTGTGATAAATCCTAGCAGTGGTTTCTGAGGTGTGTATTTGAATGGCTAAAGGCATTATACCCCATGCTTCATGGACTTTGCCCTCTCCTTGAAGCCCATCTCTAACGGGATGAAGTGAGCCTACCATTAGACACTCCGGAGGTCAAGCAGCTCTAACAAACATGCCTGTGCTGTTGGCTGAGCACTTAGCAAAGACAGTGTATCTAACCCTTCCTCTTTGCTTTGGCTCTCCGGTAAAATACAAGTCAAACTCTTTTCACCACCTGATCATTTCAAAGAACATTTTGTAATGCAGTTACCACAGAGCTGAACACAGCCACTTCTATCTAGGGCAGCCTGATCTTGAAGGGATTTAATGTTCAGATGGAGGGAACACGACCTTCCATTTTTAAGCTTCCATTTCAACACTATTTATAATTAACTGCATGCATAGGGCTTCATGTACTTTGTAAGGCTGAGGCTATACTTGTGTTGAAGAGCCTGGGGAGACAAGCTTGTTGTCCTGATATACTTAGACCATCAAGCTGCTTTGCAAGGAAGAACTGAAAAATAGTTTTAGCAAGTGTCTACCCCTGTAATGCTTCGATGTGTGCAAGGTGATGATCAATTGACTGACCGAAATGAACTTTCCATGTAGACCATCAGATTCAGTGTGTTTGTGATTCACATTTGCTGTGATCCTTACACTCAGATAGTAAGCAAGTGCCAGGGTAGGGTGCCACCAAATTAAAATTCCCAGAGAGTTTCTATTGCCAGGTTTCTTGTACCTATCTTTTAGAAATATAAATAGGCAAGGAAAGCTGGAAGCCAATGTAACATCAGTCCCAATAGTGGCTGATTTAGACGTACTCACTTTGACAGTCTCCTCTGATTTCATAGATAAATTTCCCTGCATCTCTAAGTGACACCTTTCCCCTGAGGATCAGCTTTAATTTCTGGAAAACAAAGCAGCAGCATTGCAGTTTTCCATCCTAGGAGTGTTTCAAGTACGAGGATCTGACTGCTCATCTGTCTCTGCCTCCTGGGCCAAGGGGAGGAGATAACTCCAGCAATAGTTACAATTGAACGACTCAATTACAGTAGCAGCAATTTTCCAACCTGATTATTATGTCAGGTGATAATCTGCAAGCCCTCATGCATAGTGTCAGTCCTTCTTGCAAGGCGAGTCTGTCACAAAGCAGGAACGTGAGGGCTTTAGTTCACTATTTTGTAACACCATGAAGTCATTCTTTAGTTATTACCTGACGTGTACACATTGTAAATGTTTGGCCTCAAAAACTATCTCTACTGAGGTTAGTAACAAAGTCCCCACTGAAACTGGCAGACAACACATTCTCTCTCTCTCCGTTGGGTGTTGAAGCAGATGGAAGAAGTCTCAGGTAAGCAAGACTTGTGAAAAGTACTGACTTTGTTGACTTGTCAAAAACATTTAGTGAAATTTAATAAAAAAAGCCCCAACCAAATACACACACAAAGAAAAACAAACAGAAAAGCAAGGAGAAAATATTGAAGACATTGAAGTTTTGGCATTTTTAGAGTGACTTTGAAATATTTTTAAAATGTACTTCAGATGCATTTTCCAAGGCTTGAGACAATGTTTTATCTGATGAAATATTTCTGTTCACTTCAACTTAACACTTGGGGTGAATTCTGCCTAATTAAGCAGTTATTATGTAAGATGCGGTGCAATGTAGTGGAAAGAGCATTGACTGAACAAGCTCTTTGACTCTCTGCTCTTGTATCAATTTATGTCAGCCTGCAAAATGCTTTGGGGTTTGATGTGGGGAGGCCCAGCCTGAGAACTGCTGCCTGAATTTTCAGTTGCACACACAGGCAAAGACATCCCTTGCCCCTGCAGAAGACTGTGCTAAGGTACTCTCTGGAAGCAGGCACCCCTCCAGAGGCCACACAATTTGCAGACGGCATTAAGTAATCTTTCCCTCCATACCTAGGTTCATTTTGGGGAGGAGTCATTTCAAGGCTTTTCAGCACTGCAGGCAGAAATGAGATAAACTGCTTTAGGATGATATCCAAAGGATGACAGAACTCTTTTGCTGTGACAGCAGACTTGGTTCAGGAAGAGAGGGAGGGCTTGCTGCAAGTTTGGGGAAAGGACAACAGTACAGAGCTGAGGGGCATCAGTGGGAGCCCAGCAAGCTCAGGGTGTTTTTTGGATGCTGTAAAGGTTTAACAACGTCTGAGACAGTTTAGGTGGGGAGAAGAGCCTTCCCTTGATACCTGCAGCAGCCACTAGTGCTGCTTTGGGCAGCTGCTGAGGAGGTGGCAAAGCATCATTTGAAGGGCAGGTTAGAGCAGCCAGTTCTTCCCCTCTGCTCCTCACATTGATCTATTGATCTGTGCTCCTTGGAATCCTTCACACTGTCCTGATGCCTTTTCTGTGGCTTAGAAGACAGCACGATGCTCACTCCTGGGAGGTCACAGGTGAGAGGTGTTATGGGGGAGCAGAACTACAGAACTTCACAGCTTCAAAACCTAAACCCCACAATTCCCCATGTCTGTTGCATGTCCCAGCACAACCATTCTTAAATTTGACCTACAACTTCTCCACAGGGGAAGGAGACTGAGTGTGGGTGAAGAAGTGCCAAAGGGTTGGTATTTGTGACTCCACTACTGTTTCATGGGTCTGGGGACATTTCCTTGGCTACACTACCTATGGTCCCTGTTCTGTCACCAGGGTTTCCTTTAATGACACTGGAACTCATGGCTGTTTTGTTGTATATATTTCAGTTCCCAGTTACTGGTTTCTGCCAACCTGATTCGATATTTGTGCACTCAGTTCACTGTGTGCAGTATATAATCTATATGCTATGCAAACAACATAAGACCTTTTTAGAGTGGCCAACTGTGGTTGTATTTTTGAAAAAATGCAAGAGAGAGAATAATAGAATTGGCCAAGTGTAAAATTTAATGCAATTTAATATTCGACATAACAGAAATTCATTCAATCTAAAGAGAAGTTGGAGAGGGAATGATAGCAGGTGCCAGTGGGTAACTCCAACTCCTCCCTCTCATTAAACCATGCTGCTGAGTGGTGGGGCCAAGAAATTGCACATCAAGATGAGGATAGAACTAAGCAGATATATTTCTGTCAGCATTGCCTGAAATTGTCACCAGAAAATGGAATCTGAGGAGGCTGGAAAATAGCTGGACCTCCCTTCTAGCAAAGAAAGAATTTTAGTTTATAAAACAAATGTTTCCACCTGGAGTCAAATACTAACAGCATTCAGTTATGTAATTTCTTTCTTTGGAAAGCTGGTAATTAACACATTCATTGTTGTAGGAAAACTTCTTGCTAGGAATGTTTTCCAATTCCAATTCTTCCCCTGTGTCAGCACCTGGCATTAGCATTGCTAATGCAATGGGTTCCTGTATCCCCATCATCTGGAACTGTCTCCTCTGAGTCCTATGAATGAGAGATTCCTTCTGCCACAGTGTTTGAATAGTGGAGAAGCTCAGAACACATTTAAGAATCTTGGTCCTCAGGAATCTGGGCAAAGGGGGAAGGCTGCCAAGTTTTATTTCTCCCTAAATGTCCCTTGGGCTGCTTGTGCTATGGGAGGAGGTTGGTGGAAGGGCTACAGTCAGGGTTTTTAACTATCATCAGGGAAACGGAAGGAATAGGGGCTGGGACTGATGCTCTGGTGATTTTTATGGCTCTGGAGCAGGCAAACAGCAGAGTTGTGGTGGATGTGCAGCTTTGTGGAAGGCTGGCCAGCCAAGAGGTGTTTATTGGTCCTGTACCTCAGACTCTGGGAGAAAGTTTTCTCCACAGGCTCAGGTGTTAACCAAATCTCCTTGATGAGTCAGGTAACATGATATGCAGAGGACATTAACATCATTTTGGCTCAGGTAGGACAATTCTGTTTAGTGCCAGATGTTGCATGGTTCCCTGCCCTGCAAGTGCCTACAACCCTATATGAGAGAAGAAACTACACACTTCCACCAAAACAACAGTATTTTGGTCATGAAAATGAGGCTGTTGTGCTGGCAGAGCTTATCTGTTGCCTTTTTTTTTTTTTTTTTTTTTTTGCAGGTGTTAGGAAAGAGAAGATCTTAGAAGGTGGGAAAGCAAGCAATGAAACTGGCTTCCAATGTTTATGGGGACACTCAGCATGACAGGCCAAGATGAAGGTGGCTGAAAATTTACCATGCTGCTGATATCAAGGGCAGCCCTGATGTACTTGTGCTACATTGAATGAAAGAGCCCTGTCAGGTCGGGGATAAACTGTTCATGCCTGATGTTTGATGTGTTAGAGAGCAGGAACTGAAAGAGGATCTCAAAAAGGAGGATATTGACACGGTGACAGGGACATTTCTCAAACTGTGGGTCTCCATCTCTGAGGCTGGCATTGAAATGGGACAGCAAGCATTAAGAAAGATGGCTCACATAAATCCTGGTAGTGCTCTGGGAACAGGACAGCAACTTCTTCCTCTGAGGCAGGGAGCGAGGAATAGTTGCAGCTAACAGCTGTGTGTGCACACTGGGGAGGGAGGAATGAACCTCAGACTTGATCCTGGAGGGGATTTAGCTCTGCAAATTTGAAGGATGCCCCATGAGTCTGTATATCTGGGGACTGTAAAATAAGGGACGAGTCAGCAGTTGGAATGGTGTGCCAGAGATATCACAGATATCCGGTACCCAGAATATTCGGGGTACCAGAGAACAACCAAAGAGCATGCCAGGAAATTCATAAAAAAGAAATATAATGAAGGGAAGCACAATGAAAAAAGAATTCAAGAAATAATAGTCAATAAATGTCATAGTAAAGGGGGGAAAAATAGGAATGGTTAGAAGATGGAAAAAAAAGACCATGAAAAATTTAAAAAAACCCCTGTTTTTAATCTGATTTCTGCACAGCACAGAGAATTAGGATCATTTGTGTGCTGCACCATTGGTAGCAATGCAAAAGGAACAGCAAGGGCAGCTCATCTGCTCGTCTCCTACTCCTCTAATGAAGAGAGACATGCTGCCTGCTGAAGGCCAGTAGAGAGCTTTGATTTTTCATGGGTCAGTTTATTTAGCTGCTCACTTTCAGTTTTGCTTCTGAAAATTTACCAGAACTTTTTTCTTGCTCTCTCCAAAGCTTTTCCTACTTTGCATTTTCCAATGTATTTCTGAAATTCTGATTTAAAAAAAAAAATTAAACCCTTTTCCTTTTATTTTAGACTTCATATCCTCTTATTTCTTAGTAATAGAAAATAATGTTTCAAGAATTGTGATATAGAAGGGGAGGGGGGAGAGCTTCCCTAATCTGAATCTGCTGACTTAATTCTATACAAGCTCTAGCTAAGGGAAAAGATATTCCTGAGCTCCATTAGAAAATGTCATTATAGATTTAATTCCATGATACATATTCTGCATGGTGCTGTGGGAGATGGCCATCTTCATTCTGAGTTCACTTTCTATCATTTTTGAAATTGTTGTGGCAATTGGGGGTTCCCTGTGGACTGGAAAAAAAGGGAAATTTTTTCTGCCATCTGCAAAAATATCAGGGTGGAACTGACTGTCAGTCTTACCTCTTGCCTGGGAAATTGCTGGAGGAAGTCTCCAAGGAAGCTATTCCCATGTGCATGAAGGACATGAAGGTGACTAGAAACAGCCAGATTGGATTTACCAAGGTTAAATCTTGCAATATGATTGCTTTCTATGAGGAGGAGATGGCATCTGAGAGCAAGGGAACAGAAGTGGATGTTTTATACTGTTAGTTTAGCAGGTTCTTTCAGTCTCCCACAGTGTTGTTGTAGCCAGGGGATATGGCTGAATGGATGAGCAGCAAATTTGCAGATAAAGTGGGAGGACTTGGCAAGTCTAAAGGATTCCAGCAAATTTCAGTGACTTGGGGGAATAACTGATAACCTCTAGGGCAGAGTTGCTGCTCAAAGACTGCAGGCTAGAAAGAATCTTTTCAAGAAAGGACCTGCAGGTCTTGAGAGCAGAACAAACAGAAGAGAAATCAACAGTGTTCTGTTGTAGCGATGGTGTGGAACTGGATTTGGAGCATCCAACTGACAGGGAGAGGCTGAAGGAGTTGGGTTTATTCAATCAGGCAACAGAACATTATGGAGGCATTCACTTGAAGTCTTCCAAGTCCTAATGAATGACTGGCTGGAGAAACAGACTCTTTTCAGAGAGACGCAGTGAAAAGGTACAATGGGCACAAGCTGCAGTAAGATATATTTCAGTAATGCAATATAAAAACAAGTTCTTGGTAATGAGAGTGGCTAAGGACTGGAATATCTTGACAAGATTGGAGATTTTCAGAAAGCTTCCAAAGATTGGATTTTGGAAGTTTGGAAGCTATTTGAGAAGGAGGTGGGACTAGACCTACCCAGATATCCCTTCCAATCTAGTAGCTTTTCCTACAATACTATTGTATGAAGAACAAGACTTTGATGACTGTAAAATAAGTGTTCTCAGTTAGTGCTGGTCATATCTCTGTGGTCAATGGAGAATAAAACATGGAATTGTCATCTGGAACAGACCTCTGGAGGGACTTAAGCATCCAACCTCAAGTAGAGCTGCTGCTGACTGCAAATCATGTCAGCTGTAACAGTGTTTAGCTGATATTTGAAAGTCTCTGAGACTGGAGATTCAACACCTTCTCTTGGCAAGTTATTCTGGGACTGCACCACTCTTCTTGTGAAAATGGGTTTCCTAATACCCAACCTTGACCTCCCAAGATGCCATTTGTGGGAATTGCTGAATGTTTTAAATATTTACTGCTAAGCTGAATTTTGCTCTATCACCCTCAAGGGGTATGAAATTTGATTCTTCTTTGGATTCCTTTTTTCAGATTGAATAAATTCAACTTCCTCATCTTCTTCTTAAAGTCTCTGACAATTTTCTTAGCACTCTACAAATATTTTTCCATACATCTCTTGAACTAGGAGACCCAAAACAGATCACAACATTGCAGGTGTGACTTCCCTATAAGCAAGGAGAAGTTTACAACTTCTAATATGCTGGGCATGCTTCTGTTGTAGTCAATTTAAAGACCTACGTGCAGAATTTTATGTAATTTCTTTTCTGAGCATGGTGAGATTTGTGTTGGTCGCAGGCTCAAGTTTATTAAGTTTCTTGTTACTCAAAGTTTTACTGTCATTTGACTTATTTCCACACACCCCATCTTCACCTGCAAATTTGCTGAAGATGCATTCTGTCTGATCATCCAGGCCGTTGATAAAAATGTGGAATAATATTGTCCCAGAATCAGTCCCTATTGTACTCCACTTACTGGTTGCCAGCTGGATGCAGAACTATTCATTAATGCCCTTTAAGCCTGGTAATCCAACTAATATTCAGCCCATTTAAGCCCATTCATCCAGCCAGTACTTTTCTCAATCACAGAAAATGCTTTGCAATCAGATTTCAAAAGCTTTACTCAAGATATTTTACAACTACTGCTTTTTGCTAGAGCACTCACTCAGGGTGATGAGATTCAGCTAAAAGCAGTGGCTGGATAGGGCTTAGACAATAAAGAAGGAATGATGGATATCAGCCATCATGATGGATGTTTTAAAAGGGCATTTAAGGTCTCACTCCACAATCACATACAATGTATTCCCCACTGATTTGACACAAACTTCCTTGCCTTGAGAAGATGACTATGTGCATGAGCTTCTCACAGCCTTGGTCTGAGCTGCATAGTTCCAAACCAAGTCTGGGATTCTTGGGATCAGGGGCAGTCAGAAGTGCACATCCCTATCCCTGACTGCAGAGATTCCATTCACTTTGAAAATCCCTGTGAGTCCTGAGAACTGGCCGTGGAATGTCATCTGTGACTTAGCACACTTACCATTGCCTCTTCAAAAACTTCAGTTGGACAGGTTATTTTGAGCATATCTGAATAGACAGAGAGGGAGCGCTCTCTTAGGGATCAATTAATCACTAATCAATTTTAGCATTCATGGAACCCTAGAATTGTTTGGTTTGGAAGGGACATGAAAAATCATCTATTTCCACACCCCCTGCCATGGCATCGTCCACTAGACCAGACTGCTTCAAGCCCATTCACTTGGCCTTGATCAATTCCACTGGCATCCAACACTTCTTTGGTGCCTCATCCCCTTTTCTTTATGCAGTGTATGTATTTGGTGTGCCGAAAGCTCTATTTTACTGTTTCTGAGTGTCATGGTGCTGTTTGCTTTTTCTTCTACACAAAGCTAACTCACATGAAATAGTGTGTTCCAAGGTACAGCCAGAGGCAGGACCTGCCTGTGCCACACACATCTTGCTGCTCTGACTGCTGCTCCTCTTGCCTTGTTCAGTTATGAGAGCTTTCACCCTGACCTCAGTATTCCAAGTCCTTGGCAGAAAAAAAGCTAGTTGTAACAGTTGCCTCATTTATGCGATGCAAGCACAGGAACAAAATGCTGTGGAGTTTTCTAAACTGTTTTTCAGCATTATCAAATGATGAGATAAATGAGAAGAGATGCTCTTTTTTTTTTCTCCTCCTGCTGTTTAAGGCAGCAATTGACTGGGATGAGGAGGTAGAATTTGCCACATATAATTGGATCCAAAGAAGGGGTTGCCTGTTAAATCAGATGTGTCTGTGTTACTTTATTTTTTGAGTGGAGTCAGGTTTCTCAGCTGGCTCAATGTTGTTACAAGCACACCTCAAACTCTTTGTGTTATATTTTGACTAGCTCCCTTATGAACATTGTGGCCACAGCTGAGGATGTCCCTCACACAGACATGTTCACCCACCTAATTGTGATGAAGAAGAAGGCTCTGCTTCCTTTCAGTAAAGGGTAAGTGGAATGTCCTCAGCTACTGTGTGTACAAAATTGAAACCCAATGAAGTTGGATGAAAGCATGGTTCCCTCAAATTAATGTAATATCCCAGAAGAATGCATCACTAATCCTACTCTTGCACTTGTATGGAGAAAGTACAGCAAGGTCACTGCTTCTCAGCCCTCTTAATTAAAAAGCAGACCTCGTGATAGGCAATTGTCCCTCAGGCCCAAAGATTTGCTTATCTCTTGCCAGCTCAATAGTCAATACAGACTTTATCCAGAAGTGGGATGAGAAGAACTGAAGAGCAAGACTCCTCATCTCTGGTAAGCCTTGTAATATGCCTCACAGAAATAAAAAGACATCTGCAAGATGATTTTTAGCATAGTACAGGAAGCACAACAGCATGTGGCATCCTAACAGCACTGAAGCATAAGATCATAAGTTGCCTGAGCTCCAAGTGAGGGCAGGGCCTCCCGTCAGCTTTTCAATTCATTAATGCTTGCAGAAATAACAAGTCAGCAGCAGGTAGAGTCAGCTGAGCCCAGAAAGTAATAAACTTACCTAAACAAGGATATAGCAGGTCTCCGTGTATTTTACTGCCAGCTCCACCATGCTTCAGCTATGTGAAACATAATACAGTCCACTGGGATCAATGAAATTGTGTTAGCACATCAGTAACATACTTGAGGATCCAGCACTTGTAAATAGTTACCATGGTACTACAACTCCTTGCTTGGCTTGCCAAAAGATACACATCAGTACTGCAGAAAAATCTGATCACAATAAAGAAGTCTGAGAAAAGCAAGTAAAAACTTTCTACAGACCCTGCTTCTAGTTTAGCTGCCATCCTTCAGTCAATCCTGACCGTCTTTGGAATCCTAATGACATTATCTTTTCATTTGTCTTTGTGTACAGAGAATGTTAATAGAGAGATCCCTATCTGTATATATTTCTGTAATAATGGATATTCAAATCTATGATGTACTTGCTTATCAAAATTATGAGGGTAAGCAGCTACTTCTTTCTCCACATGGCAAAGAGAACTGTTTAAGAGAGTTTTAAGCAGGGAAGGAGCAAAGAAAATGTGATAAAATTATATGGGAATTGGGCCAATTAATCCACAGCTCTCACTAATGTGATTTGCATGGACAAGGAATATATAGTTTACCTTGTAATATTTTCTAAAGACACCTAGAATCACTTATATCCTTCTATTCTATATAAAACAAAGAGAATAATTGCATGTTTTCAAGGAGAAAACTTAACACATAAGTCTTCTTTGCAATTTCTTCCTCTGAACCAAATGTAAAATGGCTGCCAGATGCTCTGGTTATGGTTGTTAGAGATTTATGGCTTCATCCCACAGGCAATGAATAGTAGAAACAGCTAAATTTAAAGACAATTTTATCAGTATAAACACAGACACATGAAAAAAAGGAAGACTTATTATATGCAAGGAATAAACTTCAAGGGGAAAAGACCACTGGGAACTCAAGCAGGAAACTTTGAGAGCAAGTGACCTCTTTCAACATCTTTCAGGTACAACAGTCAAAATTGCAATATTAAAATTCAAAGCCAGGGATGCACTTTAAGGTGATGTAGCTCATATCCTTTTTGGGAGAGCCTGCATGGCCACTTGGTAAAAGCCCTGGACAACAGTCCCTGTTTGCCTAGTGTGTGAGAGCACCCAGGGAGCATGGATAAAGCACAAAAACTTGAGGGTGTGTGCCCCAAACTCATAATTTAAGTAAGAAAATGACTGTTAGCTGTATTAAGCAGTAACTGGTGAATTATAAAGGAACTTCTGAAATGAAGAGTCTTCCTAAAAAGAAGTAAAGAAACACCACAAAAATTTGTATTGGAGTAGATAGATCTTGAAGTGAGAAGAGCAGCAGAGTGGGCCTTGTGTGGGTCCGGCAGAAGTTGCCCTGTGGCATCTCCAGCCTGCCCAGTCTGGGCCAAACATCCTCTCCTGGGATGCTGGAGGGATTTGGTACCCAGCCAGTGAGGGACAGCATCTGTAGGGGTTAACATTTGTAAGTATCCAATATTGTGATCATCTGTCATATGACTCTGAACATACAGTTCACCATTTGTCAGTTAATTTTGTGTTGATAAAAAATGAGTAAATGGCTTCTATTCTGACTTAGCTGAAATACCTAATCAGTTTTTCGCCTGCAATATCCTCTCACATTGTCTGTGACTTCTATCATCTCAGAGTACCTTCATACAAGCCCAAGTCATCTATCTCCCATCAAGTTTGAGGTTCTGGGTTCTGGCAGATAAATAATGCATAGATTCCATATTTCTGGAGCTAAATTGGCCTCCTGTGGAGAAAACTTTTTGCCTATAGCATGTGCTTACATATTGATTTTATTGTGTTTTCCACAAACTCTTTCCTTTGCAAACTGTACTCCTCCCTCCCGAAACTGTCCCAAAGTCACAAGAATTCCCAGAAGGTTGATCTCTCAGGGAAAAAAATAGGAAAACAGCCAAAACTCTTGTCACCATTGTCTCACAAAAGTCTTTGATTTCATATTCCTCCTCCTCCTGAGGCATGTTATTGCAACTTATATTTTGGTCTAGCACTGTGAAAGGTTCTTACATTTTTTGCACTGAACTTTATCCCTTCAAGGTTCTTTTCCATGGGAAGCAGTTGTTCTCAGGAAGTGGGGCTCTTTGTTTTTTTCAGAAATTACTTTTGGTGACCTTGGCAAGATGGAACACATCAGTGTTAAAATCAATGCACCACTGCAATAAGTACTCTATTGTCATTTTAGCAAAGCAGTAACACTCATTTACACATATAATTGAATGCCACAAATAGACCTGCACTGGATGAAGAAATATGGCCAACAGAAGCACTTATTTTATGTGCTTTCCTCTTTTTATTATGACTTTGTCTCTGTATATGTAGAGACAGTTGCTAATTTCCTGAACCACCGTCACTCAGAAATATGTAGGACAAGCTGTCTCCTCTGTTCACGCATTAGCAGGTATGATTCTTTCCTGATTTGCCTTCTGGTATGTTCCTAATTAAAGCTGGAGATATTAGCAAAGCCAGGCTGAGAATTATGATTGATTATGCTTTTCCCTAGAAAAGACATTTGGGAGAAATAATCCCATATTTTTGTCTTCTTTTCAGAAATTATAGTTTTCTAATCTTTGTAACTGTCATACTCTCATTCCACCAAATTTTTAAATAAAAATTATAAATATGGCAATTCTGGGTGGTATCTGCCATGAATAAAGTTGAAGTTAAGAAAGCAAACCACCTGGACACGAAAATTTTGGAAATGTTCTCACTATGATTAAGAATTTTGAATTCTTGGGCTGTTTTTCCCTATAAAACATTTGCTATATAATGATACCTGAGCTAACTGGAAGCTGGCTTGGAGACTGCATGAAATCTATCTATCCAAAAGTGAGGTGTATCCCTTACTGTGTTGTATTCAAGGCCAGACTGAATTACTTGTATTCTGGGGTACTGAAATGGCCCCTTGTTGAACCAGGGGTGGTTTACATTACATATCAGGAAAAAATTCTTCATGGAAAGAGTTGTCAAACACTGGAACAGACGGAAGTGATGGAGTCATCATCCCTGGAAGTGCTCAGAGAACATGTGGTAAGGGCACTTGAGGACATGGTTTAGTGGTGAGTATGGTGATGGTAGATTCATGGTTGGATTTGGTAATTTTACAGGGTTTCTCCAATCTTAGTGATGCCAGTTTCTATGATTATAAGTGTGAATACCCTTAGAGCTAGTAAAGGCTCAGAAACCAGTAAGAGCCCAGGTATCATATTTTCTTGTCTCTTTCAACTTAGGTAAGAGAAGTGGGTTAGGAAATTTATTTATCACTGAGATATATATCTCAAGGCAAAATGAGCAGGTACTGGCTACAGGCTTAGTAATATTCTCATTTATCTTCTGTATTACTTACTGTTGAGAAAACTTAATTTTTCAGCCAGCCCCTTAAAACATCTATACTTTCACCTGGCTTCTTATTTCCTAGATAACCTCTGCAGCGTGGAGGGACTCTTTGCAGATGTGTTTGGTCAGGGTGACACAGCGAGTCCTCTGTTAGGGATGCACAGTAACAGCCGATGGCCTCTGCCGCTCTAAGAGCATCATTAAAATTAATAGCATATGAAACTTGCTGAACTGAACTAGAATATTCAAAAGCAGACTTAGGTCTCTAAGTCAAAAAACATTTTAACCCTCTCTCTCTCTTTGGGATTGAGTGGAGATTTCCCCATGTGTCTGCAAGCCTATAGAGCAAAACCTTTGTTTAGAACTCTGCTTAACCAATTTCCTAACTCAATGATTTAAAAAACTTTTGAATACATAAAATATCTGAACACAAATAGAAAATACTGTAAAGAAGGAGGTTCCTATTAGCATGAATACAAGCTCTTGCTGCAGTATAAACAACCGTATCTTTCCCCCTGAAAATAAGAATATTTTCTGCTTCTGACAAACCTGAAACAGATCTTTTATTGATGTTTCAATCAGAACTATGACACAGTCATATTCTGGTTCTAAAAAAACCTTTAACCTCTCAAAACCTTCAGGGCTGGGCTGCAAGGGGCAGTGAACAGCCTGGTCTAGTGGAAGGTGTCCCTGCCCATTGTAGGGGTGTTGGAAATAGATAATGTTGAAGGTCCATTCCAACGCAAATTATTCGGACTCCATGATTCAAATCTTGAAAAAAGTAGAGGTCCTTCATCCAAGTTTACACATCCAGACTCTTTTTTGCATCCTGAAGCAGGCAAGGATGGGAGATTTCATCTCAGTTTCAAAGGTGCTGTGGCTGCAGTTCAGCCTCCTGATCAGGCTCACAGAGAGTTTCTACATGACAGCACTCCACTGATACAATTGATCTGGGCTGTTTGGCACAGGTTACAAAGAGTTTTTGTGTAGACTATCCAAAAGAGTAACTGGGCTTTTGCAAAGCAGTGACTGAAAAGGGGCAACACTGGTTTAATTTTTTATTTTGAGATTAGCTGTGGACCATCAGTTGGTGAGCAGTCCAACTTAAGCATGGACTGAATTTTTTATCTCTTTTTACTCCTCTCCAAGCTCTTTTTATTTCTTAATTCACATCTTGAAGTTAGTGATGAACATGTCCATTTTCTCCTGATGGCCATGGTAAAAAGAAAATGAATCCTCCATGTAGCTATAGCTGAGTTCCAATCTCAGCTCCCAGTCGTTTTGAAGAGATGATAAAAGACTTCGAATGAGATCAGGTGACATATTAAAGGTTACAGAAGGAGTCTGTTGAAGAAGCAGAAGCCAAGTGCCAATCTTGTGAGTGCATGAGGTGTGTGAATCAACACATATATTTTATGACACTGCTGTCTTCCTTTCTCAACCAGTTCCCACCATTGTAGAAAATGAGCTGGCTGACTTCAGGTACAGGTACCTTTTGCAATTACTGTTTCTGTTTTTCTGTACTACGGGGTTATGGCTAACATCAAATCTAGCATATCTACTTGCAACCTGTAAAACATCAGAAGGAATGGTTTAATCACGGCTAATTTTCAGTCCTTGACTTTTTTTGGTCTTCTCTTCTTGTGTCTGCTGTGGGTCAATGTAGAGACAGTGAATTACATTTAGTATAATTCGTACTGACCCTTTCATGCACAGCCAGTTGCATTTTGGCTGTGCATCCTGTTGGAGTCATAGGTGCTCACAGGATGCACCTCCTGCCTCCCTTCTCCCCTCCTAAGCATTCTGCTCTGTCTACAACAGGGCCCAACAAAGGTGGGGACAGCTGGGATGTGTTGGAATGGCACAGATGTTCATTTGCTTTATGAAGTTCCAGACAGCATAATTGTAGGCAAAGTGGATTAGGCAAAGTTAAGGCTGACTGAATTGAATGTGAAGATTTCATTAAGAAACACAGCTTAGTGAAGAACCATGTCAGGCTTCCACTGTAATCCCAAAGCCTCACATTCTCAGACATTGTCGAGAGCCTGAAGGAAACCCATAGGAAACTCAAAGTGCAATGACTGGTAACGGATTTCATCTGGGATCACTGACTTTTCTCTGGGATCACTGTTTTCTTCAGCAACTCTCTGATCCATATGATCATGCAGCCAAATCTGAAAAAATGAGATTGAAATATAGTCTTTGACAAACAGTCAAATCAGTGTGTCCACCAATGTAGGAAAGCTTCTTAAATACATGCTCATATCTCCCAGTAGTGCATTAACAGAGACATGAAGATGGCACCACAAATGGGAGCATTGTAAGGCTGAGATGGAGGGTTTGTGTCAGGTCATAGCAACTGACACAGACTTTGTTACTTTTTTCCATGCTGCCAAAAAGAGCTGAAGTCCATTCCCACACTCTGGATAGCCTCCAGTCTCTGCTCTCAGCAGATGTAGTGAGGAAGGATCACAAGCTCAGTGAGTAAATCTACTGTCTATTTCTGACTAAGAAAAAAAATCCAGAGCGATACAGAGCTGAAAGACCTTATTCTAGGAATTGTGGGAGTGGGTGAAAAAAACCAACAGAAACAAACATGCAGAGGTCAGGAAACTGTAGTTTTTGTATTCACCTATCTACTGCTCTGAATCCTCACAGATACTGAGGTCTGAATGGTTTGGGAAATATCGAACCACCATTTTTGATTAAGAAATTAGGTTTCAGTGAAAACAAGGATTGTATCCATTCTGTATAAAGGGAAGCAGCTACAACACTCTTAAAACTATCTGCTTTGGTATTTTAGGGGTAAAATAGTGTAAAAATATTTTAAGTTTCTCATCTATTCATTTTGTTTTAAAAGCATATGTAGCATAAAAACAGATAATACATACACAATAGTGAATTTAAATAAACTATCTATGTGGATCTTATGCACAAAAAATAGTTTAGCGCTTTTTTTCCCTAACAAAACAACAACTCACAAACACTACTTACTTGTGGGAGTTAATCTTCATTTCCTGCTCAATTCTATTTGTGAGCTTTCCCAAGATTTAAGCCACCTGTAAAGGAAAATATTTGTGTAGCAAACTTACAAGTGCTGTTTTCTGTTTCCATTCACCTCTCCTTGATAACATTTTGTGGGCATTGCAAACTGATTCTGAATAGCTGTAGTTCCCTTGTAATTGACTTGTTACTGATTACAGCCCCTTCCTGTGTGGAGTATCTGAGTGCTGCATCCAGCTCTGGGTTCCCCAGCACAGGAAGAGCATCATGTTGGAGCAAGATCAGAGGAGGATCCACCAAGATGATCAGAGGGATGGAGTGCTTTTCCTATGAGGAAGGCTGAAAGAGTAGGGATTGTTCAGCCTGGTGAAGAGAAGGCTCTGGTACCTGAAGGGAGCCTACAGGGAAGATGGAGAGAGCATGTAGTAACAGGACAAGGGAGAATGGATGCAAACTAAAAGAGAATAAGTTTTGATGAGATATTAGGAAGACATTTACTGTGAGGGTCGTGAAACACTGAAAAAGGTTGCCCAGAGAAGCTGTGGATGCCCCATCCCTGAAAGTGTTCAAGGTCAGGCTGGATGGGGCTTGGAGCAACCTGGTCTAGTGGAAGGTGTCCCTGGCTACGGAACAGGGGTTAGAACTATGTGATCTTTAAGGTCCCTTCCAACCCAAGCCCTTCTATGACTCCATCATTACATCCCCTCAAAATTGTTTGGTGTATAATGCAAAATACTATCTGCATTATTAAACTGTGAGAACTGAAGTAAATTCAGAGGATTTCTGGAAGTATTGCAGTTGCAAATCATTTACTGGCTCTTCGAAGGTAAACTTAACCAGTCTACAGGTACACTGATATTCATGAAAGTGACAGTGCTATGGACAGTCCCAAGATGTGAATATGCTGATTATGGCACAGATAATTCTGCATTTCACAGTAAATTTTAGTGGATGAAATGAAACTTTTTGAAAGAAAAAAAGAATTGGATCATGTGAAATACAATCTTTTTAGATTGCTAAGCATCAATATGGTAGAGTCAAGTGGTGAAACAGTGTTGTTTCCCCTGTTGTACACTGTGTTTTTGCAAGACACGTAAGTCTTACAAACACACAGAGACTGAGAATAGTATTGTTGCCTAAATTCCTGTGAAAATAGACACTCAGAAACAGTATTAATGGAGAAAGATAGATGGCATACCTTTACTGAACTACCCCTTGGAGAAGCTCCAGGATCTCTAGGTCTTCTTCTTGTGTTTTATCTTCAAACTACCTTGCAGCACATCCTTGAGAGAGCCTAAGAATGTATAAGACGTTTTAGACACTTCTAATAGCACCTAATATGTGAGAAACCCAGGAAAATCCATATAACCTATATAATTCTAAAAATCTACAAAACATACATTAAAATCCTTAGGCGTTAGTGTAATGGAGAAAAAGACACCATTGAGCTCTGCTCATTTTTAACCAGTATCTAACATTACTCTCATCCATTCATGGGTCTAATTCAGTCTTAATAGAAACAGCCATAACTCCTGCTGAATTCGATGTTTAAGAGAAATGGTAAGAGGTGATAAAGGTCAGACTGCAAGGTTGCAGAATTTAGTGATGCACCATTACACTCCAATTAAAAAATGCCAAAAGTCACATTTGTAATCATTTGAAAATGAATAGAAACAGGGCTGAGAGGCAGAATTTTGTAAGATTTTTTTCCTTGGTTGTGATAAAAGCAGAAATGAAGAAACACTCATTGGATGATAGTAAAAATTAGATTCAATGTTTTTTGTCTTTTTTGTTTGTTTGTTTTGTGGAATGAAAGACTGGAGGGAAGAAGCCCCCTTTAATCAGTGAGTTGAATAACTAGACTGCTGCCAAAAATGTAAGGTATTATCTAGTTGGTTTTATAATCCAGTATAGCAATTCACAAGCCACAGAGTCCCCATAAAGATGTTTCAAATGCAAATTGCATTGATTTTATTTAATCTAGTACTTTGGATACCTGAGGGCTTTTCCCAGTGCTTCCCACTCTTTGGTTCTGCATTGTGCTCAGGCAGGACAGCAAAAATCCTCCCACCAACACCAAGGAAAAACCACATTTAAGGTCTGCCTTGTATTTCTCCATGCAGTCCTTCTCAGTCCCTCTTTCTCAGATATTTTTGGGTGCCTACTTCCATAGTCTCCAAGCTGTGCACTGGGGCCTTCACGTCCTTTCCTTTGGGTCCTAATAACCATAAATTCCCAAGGCCACAGGTCCACACATGGCATAGGCAGAAGAGATAATTTGTTAAACTTTATATGCTGATGAGAATAAGTCAAAGGATATCAAAGTGTTCACATTAAATTACAATTTAATAATCGGGTTGGTGTATAGTTTCTGCTTAATTTTACAGTTATGTAGCCCTCAGCACCATAGCCCAGACCTTGAGTAATACCTCCCATCCACTTGTTGTCATGCTACAGCTGCAAAAAACACTTAAGTTGCTGCCATCCCATTGCTGATCAAAGAGCTGAGCTACTCCTGGGATCTGCCACTTCACAGGCAGAAGTTTGCTCAACTATATCAGCAGTCGTGGCAGCTGAATGAAGAGACTTGGTGCTGAGGCAGATTGTAGTCTCTCACTTCCCCCATGCCAACAGCAAAGCAAGGACTCCTGCCAGCACTGGTGGGAAAGGAAGGTGGAGAGCAGTGAGTGTTCCAGCTCTGGAGGACAAGTGTGACTATTCCCAGAGGCAGATATGGGGACCTGGCTGTCCTTCACTCCCACTGTAGCCAGATCACTGTGGAGTCCTTCCCAGGGTCACGGTCACAGGTGACTGTGACTTTACTGACTGAATATTTCTAACAAAGAACTCTACTCACTAAGCTTCAGCCAGACCAGTGTATTCACTGCAGTTCAAAAGGAAATCAAAGGAAAATATTTTGGCTGAAAAACTTGGTGTTCTTAACTCCCCAGGGCTCAGCTTCTGGATCTGCTCTGCCAATCCTGGAGTCCAAGATAAGTCTTTCTTTTACTTACTTTGAGAATTAATAGGGTTGAAGTGAGTAATTATTGAAAATTCTCTCCCTAAGGAGATCAAAGCTTGCTATCAATTTGAAATTGGCTTGAGGAGGGACATCAGTATTAAAAGTAAGCTCATCTCAGTAGTGCTAGAGACTTCATCTAGCCAACATACTCAAGATGGAAAAACACAAAAGGAGGAATGAAAATTTTAAACCTAAGCCTATCTTTGGAGACAGTTGACTAACAGATGCCCAAAATGAGGGCAGTTAGGAAGTGAAAAAGTTCAGCTCAAGGAATGGACAGTCAGCTGCAGGTGGGAAAATAATTCTCGTTATCTGGGAGCCAAAAGAGAAAATTTATTTTCTAAAAGAAACTGAATATTTTCTACAAATACATATGGGTGCTTTGATTATTGTAGTTTCATTATAATGAAAAATAATCAGTGAGACCTGCTGCATGACTGTACTGAATTTATACAAATATTATTTTATTTCACAAGTTTAAGAGTAGCCGGACCTTGGTATGGGAAAGCTCAGCGACTGTCAACAATGATAACGTCAAGACATATCTAATTCTGCAGTAACATCTTGTGGTTGGATTTTGGCCATTATTGTCTATTTCCCCTGAAATGAGAGAGATGTGGAACACCTCATCGTGCTCAGAATTTCATTGTGTTCCTGACAGGAAAACTTGGGAATAGAACAATCAGAAAGAAACAAACAACAAAATTGAGCAGGAGGATGGCCTATGGTTTGAATCGAAATTATGCAGAACAGACTGGAAAGGTGTTTTAGAAAGCAAAATAAGATGTGAATGGGTTGACATGAAGAACAAAGAAATAAGAAGGCTCCCATCTTCGAAAAATGCAAGGAAGTAAAGGAAATACCTACAGTTGTTAGTCTCTGCAAAAGAGGAGTGCTGTTACATATCCAGCATCAGGGAAAGTCAGGATAATTCAAGTACTGTTTGAGATCCTCTGAGCCTCATGATGGACAGTAGAATAAACAAAACCCCATGTGTATATGTATATATATATATATATAGAGAGAGAGAGAGAGAGAGAGAGAGAGAGAGAGAGAGAGAGAGAGAGATGTATCCCAACACCTCAAAATATCAAATCATAGAACCATGGAATGGTTTGGGTTGGAAGGAACCTTCAAGATTATCTAGTTCAAAATCTCCTGCCATGGGCAGGGACACCTTCCACTAGATCAGATTGCTGTAAGCCCTGCCCAGCCTGGCCTTGAACACTTCCGGGGATGAAGCATCCACAACTTCTCTGGGCAGAATGTGCCAGTGTCTCACCATTCTCACAGTTGTAAATGCCTGGTTGTAAATTGTTGTAATGGGACACTCCAGAACTTCCTCCGCGAGAGCCTTCCAAGGATAGAGCAGCGCAGTTGCATGTACTCACTGAGTGGAGGAAGGATTGTTATGTTGTCAAAGCTGAGATATGGTGCTTATAATAATTGTCTAATTTTAGTATAAACTTCCTGAGAAGTCCACAGTGCAGCTTCTTTGAGCATAGGTTTAGTACCATCTGAGATGCCTGGGATGACCCTCCCTGGCCTGAGGCTGATAACATAAGACACAGACGTCTCTTGTAGGTTCAATATCATATCTGCCAACTTCATCTGGTTATCTCTGGATACCCTCATGCATCTTAAATTGATCCCTGATGTGCCACTTCACTCCTGATTTCTGAAACAGGTCTACGATTTGAAATACTTTCTTTTCTGAAATGAGATATTTAGTGAATTTGATAGACTCTAAGCAGGGTTCAGTCTGAAGTTCAGACAACACAATACAAGGGTCTGCATGGAAATGTCTGTATGGAAACCAATTGTCTAAGTCAATAGAGAGATGATCACTGACCCAGCAGAACCTGGAGGGTAATTCAGCTGATCAGTCACCAGGTGCCTACTTTTGGGAGATGTGAATCACTCTCTACAGGTCATTGACTGTATTGATTAGGTATCCATAGACCATAACAGGAGCTCAGACAGCTGCATGCCATTAAACACCCATCTCAATTTAGTTGCCTTAATTAGTTACAGTGATTGCACCTTAGTGAGTGTGATCTGCTCATGTAATCAGGGAGGCACCTGAGACAGCCTCAGGTACTCAAGACATCCACATAGATGGGGCTGGTAGATAAGACAAAACGGAGGGCAATTGTGCTCTTGAGGTATCTCAGACTGCACTAGATGTCTGTGTAAGGTCAGCTTGACCTCATCTGTGGAAGAAGTTTGATCTCCTTTGGGTCTTCTGTACATGGTATAAAAGATGCTTGACAATACCTGCTTGCCTCAGTTGTCTCAGCTTAGGCACAGGACATGACTGAGGGCACCATTAAGTATCTCAGACATCTGCACAGGGCCAGTAGGTGGGACCACAAGACTTGGAAGTAGCATCTGGAGACAGCTGAGTGGCCCTACAGTACCCAAAATGAGGTGGAGATATATTTATATATTGCATCTATGGTTTTAGCTGAGTTGTTTTCCCTGGAGAATTTTTCTGCTCTACTCTTTCATATTAAGCAAATTTTGGTTTTCTGTCCAGCATTTCTACAGTGAAAATTGTTGGGGTTTTTTGTTGTTGTTGCTTTGTTTTGTTTTTCTGAATGGCAAAATGCAGTATTTTTAATGGTGAACAGATGTTGGTGGGAGTGTCCTAAATGTACACATGTAAATATTGCACTTGAAAATGAAGTCTGATAGACCTAAGAGAAAAACCTACAATTTTTAATAAATTAGGGAAACAAAAGGCCGGGCTGTACCAGGAACCTTGCAAGATGCTGTGAGGACAAATATTGCCGCAAAGCTGGAAGGAAGCCAGGAAAACACAGTAGAGTCACAAAGACAGAAGAGAAGCTAAATGAGGGAGAGAAAAAACAAGACACAAGACAAGACACTGATAGAAACACAGAAAAATGGGGAAAATATGAACACAGACTTGAGGAAAGATATAGAAACTGTAGAAGACACATGCAAGGATGGTGAGAAAAAGAACAAACCCCAAATCTGGTGTGCTGTAGCACCAACTGGTTGAACGGGATGCTGATGGAGAGGATAGATTCACAATGTTCTGCTTTTGATAGTAAAGCTGGCTTCAGAAATACATGCCTTTTTCCTTCTGCTCCCACACATATCACACATATTCCCACTTCCTTGGCTACACTGCTTGAAGAACTTAATTCTGTTTTCTTGCTCATTTTAAAGGGTTATATTTCCTTTCTATGCACGCTATATTTCTGCATCCCTGGTTATGCAGCCTCATGAAGAGTGACAGTGTGACAACTTTGTGCTGCAGAGCAGGCAAGGGAGAAAAATCATTGTCCGTGCAAAAGGCTGTGCTGGCTGCTATGGCTTTGCCATCACAACCAACAGATCCAGAAATACATACTGACACAGCATCATTTTGTTGCCCCATTCTGTTTCTCTTTTACAAGAGCTGTTCCACCTGGGAAAAGCTTGTAATTCCACTCTAATTCCAGGTTAATTCCAGCTTGCTACAGCAGCCCTCATTGCAATGCATGCCAGGTCAGCAGTTGTGGTCATTCCAGAAAATTTAAAGGCATGGAATTTCATTTTCAGTGGAGTTTTTGTTTCAGTTTTTGTTTTGTTTGAAGGGATTTTGTTGTCTTTGTTTGTTTGTTTTTTAATTCACTGTTATCAGGTAAATTGTTGGTAAGAATGCCACAGGGATATATCTAGAGCAGCTGCTCTTTGAAGGGATGTGATTTCAGCACTGTCTGTTCTTCTCAGACCTGGCTAAAGACCCATGGTTCTGTACATGTTGAATTCTCAATGCTGTACCCATAGCCTGGTGGACCCACACCCTGAGGGGAGGTGTCTTTATAAAGGTTATTCTCCAGAGGATAATGTCCAGTGCTATCTGTGTCACCCATAAAAAGATAAAAAGACAGATGCTCCCCTTGTAATTACAGTCATTGCCCTATAGCTTGCAGGTCAGAAACCACTGGTAGATGACATAAACCTACTCCCATGAATTTAGTGAGGCATAATTCAGAACAGGATTAATTCAAGTGCTGCCTACCAACAAAAGCTTGGCAATGACAATGTTTGAGGAAGACTGTTGTGGACTCTCAAGTGGAACAAGAAGAAAATAAAGACAGCAGTATATTGGACTACACCTTTAGAAAGAGTTAAGACAAGGTAAATGGTAGAGTAAATAAGGGCCAATCAGTTTTGATCACATTTGATATTGCTTGTCTTCTGACACAGTATGAATGTTCATGGCTCTCTTGAAATATGAGGATGTTAATGATGTTAGAGTTAAAGGAGTGTCTGGACAGTGCTCTAAGGCACATAGTTTAGTTGTAGGCAGTCCTGCACAGAGCAGGAAGTTGGACTTGATGATCCTTATGGGTCCCTTCCAACCTGAGATACTCTGATTCTATGCAATGTTACTAATGATGGGAAGGTGCTAGAGGCTCTCTCTCCTGAGTAAGAATTTTGATGTCTTTGAGTCTTCCTGCTGTTAAGCCTTTTATGGTGTTTGGCCTCTATAAAATTCCCTATCAAAGAGCAATCCAGGCCAAGTGATGAAACATGGGGAGGAGGGTTAACACTGCACTGAGAAGCAGCACGTGTGTTTTACAGTAACAGATGGCACACAGAAATATCTGCCAGCTCATTTTGACCCAGATGAGAGTGATTCCTCACAAAGCAAAGAAGATGAAAGTATTACTTGCTTCTTATTGCCTACACTTAATTATATAATTAGTAGATTCCTGAGACCAGAACTGCACCAGCTTGCAGCTGATACCGCAGAAGCAGAAGTTTCTTCAGAGAGTTGTGTAGCACAGGAGCAGAAGTTCAGCCAGAGAATAAGAAAAATGTAATGGAAAGGAGAACAAACACATGAATGTTTGGATGCACTGGGCAAAGTAGCAGAGTTTAAAATGAGTTCTGAAGTTTGACATATGATGGAAAATCAGGAAAGTTTTATTGGTTTCCTTACAGGAGTGGGCAATTTTGTACTTCTCCTGTGTTATCCTTCTATGAGTACAAACACAAGCTTCATACATAAGAGGAATAAAAAACCAAACAAACCAACAACAAAAAACAGTCCATGAGAGCTGAAAGATAGAGCAAAGATAAGCACTCAAAAAAAGGGGCAACTGCTACTACTTCAAGGACCTGCTGCCTTTTTTTTTTATTTTTTCCCCTTGAAGCAATTGCTGTTGCTTGGAGGACAAAGGGCCATTTTTTATGTTTCTGGAATTCTTTCTTGAAGCAGTGCTTTGAAATAGTTGACATGACTCAGACAATACTCATAGAAAAATCTTTGGGCATGGATCTTGGTATTTTCAGGATCCATGAGGATTTCTGTGGTGGTGCACGTGATTACAGTGTTACTGAAAGCAGGTACGTCATTGCTTATCCTTCATGTGTTGGAGTCAGGCTGTATCTACCAAGTATCCAAGTACTGAAGGGAAAGGCACACACTTATAAAACTTCTGCATAGTTCTTTTCTTTGGGACACACCATATGCCTGCCAAAAAAAGCCTCACTGATTATGTAGAGACAGGAGCATTGAATCCCGTGACCTTTGGAATAACTATATGACAAAGTTTTTCAGAGAACCTTGACAAACACTGGGAACACATGGCACTCCTGTATCTCATGGTTAAGCAGGTGAGCTCCTGTATTAACATATTGCCCCTGAATACAGTGAGTTCAAGGTGGAGTTAACCATGTTCAGAGCAAATCAGAAAACCCTATCTGAATCTAGTGCATGATTATAACACTGGAATACTTAGAAACTTAATTAGGAAACTCCTGGGATGACAATTGAGTCTAAAACCCTTTGTGTTTCCACTCAAAGCTTGGTTTTCTTTGCTTTTCTTATGAAACAGTAAATCAGGTCCTACAGTTTTTGTCATCTGTTCTTCATTAACACTATATGCCTGAGCAATTTGACTTTTTAATGAAGCTGTGGTGACACATGCAAATCTTTTAGATGGTGCCAGCTTTGCATAAGAACCTTGATGAGAAAAGGGTCTATTCAGGGAGAAGTCATGGACAGCAAGGTAAAGTAAGGTTTAATCTGGCAGCAAATTGGGAAGTTCATGCATTTGGCTCATTAAAATGCCTTAATGCATTGAATGGGATCTCTTATGGAGCATACTGTTACTGTACATTAATTATAAGTGCCGTATGGGAGCCGTAAGTGCAGCTTTGTTCAGTGTTACCTTGGTGCCTGACACCTTGCTAACACCACCAAGCTGCGACGAAGAGGCTGCGTGAAGTTTGCTGGGGAGCTTAAAACACTTTCTGCTCTTATTGTGGTGGTGATGAGAAGCTGTAGGGTAAACTAAACTGCTGTAGTAAATAAAAATGTTTGCTCCTCCCAAATCATGCTGACCTCAAAGTTTGTTGAATTCACTGACTTAGAAATCCCTGAATAAGACCTTCTTCTGTTGTGAATCACTGCGGTTTTACATGTAGGGATGAAGCTCCAGATGCTCCAACAGACACCAAGTTTAGTGAACTTTAACAACCACTGAACTTGAATAGAATTATCATA
>JAWWEV010000115.1:110347025-110366716 GCA_035583235.1 Hafferia zeledoni
ATGAAGCTCCAGATGCTCCAACAGACACCAAGTTTAGTGAACTTTAACAACCACTGAACTTGAATAGAATTATCATATATGAGAAATACTATATTTTAAAAATAATTATTCTGAACTGTCTTAACCTTTATAGGGGGATGAGGTGAATTCTAATTCGTTCTTCTCTCCACTGACTACAAATAAAAGTGACCTAAAAACAGGCACCTACAATACAAAACACATTAAATGAATCCTGTCGATTGCACCTGAGTGTTGTATTTCTATTTAAATGTTCTTAATTTGGAAGACTTGGGACTTTATTAATCATTCGTCATTTGGGAGACTAAACAAATAAAAACTCCACCTAAATTTGCTCCTTACTTAAAGTATGAAGGACTATTATCACTGCTTCAAGTTGGAAGTTTAGAGGAAAGCCTTTGCTGCATTTAAAATAAATATGTAAACATTGCACAGTGATTATCTTGTTCTTTATACGGATCTGCCCCTGTAATGACAGATAAATATTTACAATTATTTTGATGTTTTAGACTTTTAGCTAACAGAAGGAATCATTAGGGTGTCTTTTAGCAACAAGGACTTTGGCAGTGTGTCCTTGAGCAGTGGAAAGCACTGCAGAGCTGAATGTTCACTGAGATTCAGCCATTTTATTTGAATGCATTTTATTTGGATGGTTGTGGTCTGATTTTTGTATGGAGTCCCTTCTAAAGTTCATAAAACTCTGTGGACTAAAAGAACTATGTTCTATTCAAAAGATTTATATATTTCACTTGATCTCTTGTGTACAGTTGTAAGTGCTGTAGTTCTGAGGATAAATCTCCAAGCAATTGATAGAAATAACAGGACTATTTATAACTTTTCATGGTGAGTTTCATAAGAATTACATTTGCTCTCCACAGATGCACACACACATCTCATGAATTCTGAACAAGAAGAAATTCTGATAGCGGACATATCAAACTCCATTTGGGATCAGTTTTGAGTACAAGAGCTGTATGTATAAAAGTTCTTTCACATCTTATGCTCAAATTACAGTTTGGAAAGTTTTATTCTCTTTCCAGCTTTATTACTTTATTCTATGACCTTTCTGAAGTCCATTAGCTGCCTGAGCTAAATCTTTGTATAGCACTATTTTATTTTCCTTGGTTTTGACAAGATTTCCAACTATAAATGGAGCAGTAAAGAACAAAAAGCCAGAAACATGTATTTATATGTGCAGATATTAAAGAAACCCCACCATAAACAGATTTTTGCAACAAGAAGCACTAACAAACATGGAAATAATAAACTAATAGAGGTCTAGGGAGCCTTAAAACTATTCCCATGTGTGCATGTGTTATAATGAAAGGTGAGATACAGATATACTACATCTCACTTATGCCCTTGAAATTTATTTCAGCTCCCAGACAGGACTTATGTCTACCTCCTCTTCTCAGCTGTCTGTGTCCGTTGCTCAGTTTTCAAATGTTTTCCTACTTAGCCACAATTTTTTGTGATATAGTTTTCAAAAATATTTATTCCTGAGCTTGTGAATGTCTGTTTTAAGGAGAAAATTTTCCATTTCATTCCTAAACCTCTGCTGCAATGTAAGGCTGATAACAGGAACCTCAGCGCTTCTCAAGTCCCCTGAGTAAGTTTGGAAAGTTGGAGTGATTAACAACCTCCATTAGGACCATCAATATTTTCTTTCTTTCACATATTGTTGAAGTCATTAAAACACTTCCCTAGAAATAACTGAACTTATGAGTTGGCAAGATTGGGAGCCAATAAAACTGATTTTTAATCAGGATTCTTCTTAATGCTATTTGTTATCTCCCTGTCCAAAGAACACAATCAACTTCCACCACTTTCCTGTGTAGGTCCTAGACAGATTCAGATATTTCAGAGTGACAAGACCTGACAGGGAGACTGAAGAAGAAAAAGGATGGACAAAGCGATTAGAGAATTAAGTAATGTCGTAACAAGCTTTTTTTTTTTTTTTTTTTTTTTAAAAAGAATAAATGCTTTGTAATATCTGGTTGTTTTGAACCTTGGAAAAAACACTACATTTTCTATCTCTCTATCTGTAAAATGGAGATTTCACAAACCCTGATAACCTTGGGTACTAAAATACAATTTTCTCTGACTTTTAACTACTATAAACATGCCAGCATATTCATGCTTGTATGCATTTGGATTAATAACTAACTTGTCAAACAACAGTAATAACCCAGAAGGATGGTTTTGGAGCCAGGTCCTCATACAGTCAATGATCTCATGTTAGTTTGTACCAAATCCCAGCTGTAAAGAGTGTTTATGAAATTGAAAAGTTGTTCTATGGCAAGTAAATTTTTATAGAATAGTAAATAAATAGAACAATTATTTTAAATAACAATCGTCTTCTGTGCTATCTTAAGATAGTTATATGTTATTGAATATCCTGAATTTAATTCAAATTTCAGCATATTTCTTTATGATCTATTACAGTATCATATATTTCTAAATTTTTAAGTTATGCAGGTAAATACAGATTGTAAAATCTGTTTTCCTAGAAATTTTGCTTTGTCTAACAATCACGGAAATTTAAGGTGTGATTCAGCTTACCTGATGCAGATGCCTACATTTAATCAGTTCAGCTTTGACTGTGCCCACATACCCACAGAAGGAAGACTGTAATGCTGAGAGTGCAGTTTATCTATTTTCTCTCATTTTTCTGCCTGTGATATCTCTAAGATTCTGCTAGGTTTTATGAATTCATCTTGCTTTACACATCACTTTGCTGCGGGCTTGGGACAGCACAGGCTTTTTCACTGCTGCAGTACCAGTTTGCAAAATAAAAAAGTTAAGCAAAGGCAAACTGAATTTATTGTAATTATTGGGTAGCAATGATCTGTAAGTCCTTAGTTAAAAATCTTGCACAACACTGCTACAATTACAGTGTACTTATAACCTCTTTATAAATGGAGTCCCATGTAGGGGGCATTTTTTCAGTGTGTATTTATTTTTGCTGTAGGTAGTAATGACAAATCAGTGGGTTTGGAGTGTAAGGTACATCTCGTGCATAATTTTTCAGCCTCTATTTTCTCTTTCCAAGGGAAATGCCACAAACAGATCTAGCTACCTCCAAAAAGCTGCTGCCCCTGTGAGCCTTGCCAGCTAAAATTAGTCATGGTCAGCAGCACTTGAGTGGTTTGCAGAACACAATTACATTTGGAAGAAATAAATCTGCATTTCTAATAATTGTTTATGTGGGATTGAAATGGAACAGCAGGGAAAAGTGTTTGTAAATAGAACAGACTGGTGAACAGAGCTACATTACTCTTCATCCTTTTTTTCCCCAGAAAAAGGATGAAGCTGTGATAACTTATTTTCTTGCCTGTCAAACTGTCTTCAGTTGAAATAGTTCACATTTTCAAGGAGTGAACCACGTCAAAAGAGGGCAGTGGCAGCAGTTGGATGGTGTGTCTTCACAGGAGCTGGGATTTCATGGTGTCAAAGCCTCACCCATGGTGGGATTTTTGCAAACTCCTGCCACTGACATCTGGTCCTGTTTTTTCTGGGGCTGTTGGAGCTGAAGTAGATGCAGAAAAAAAATGGAAATACGGAAGGGGGATTTAAAAAATAATAAATAGGGGAAATATGAGCCATGTTCAAATATCTTGTATTCCGAATTATCTGAGACATCTCACATTCCTCTCTAGTGATGTGCAGGGGGTAGGATCCAGCACTTTGGTTCACTCATCATTCCTGGGAGCAGAAGTCACAAGTCTGTCTGGGCTATCCCTGTGGACAACCTGGAAGGACACTGCTTACTCCATGAGTAGACATGGCTAAAATTCCTCAGAATTCCTAAATGCTAAGGGATGTTGATTACTTTTCTCCACTAATGCTGATTTGAATTTTTTTTCTAGGCCATGGATAAAAAAATGAAACAATTCAAACATCCCAAGCTAATGGGCCCATTGATATGTTGGCTTGTACACTGTGTGACAAATGCAAAATAAAACTCAGTCAGGTGGAAGGTTTTGGGGCTTTTTGTTTGTGTGTTTTGGTTGGTTGTTTTTTGGCTGTTTTTTTGTTTTGTTTTGTTTTTTTGTTTTTTATTTTGTTAATAAAAGTCATGCAGGAACTTTAAATTCATACTCTCCTTTGGAAAATACTAAGTCCACTGATATATCTCTATGTCACATATAATACCAGTAAATGGAGTGCATGTGACTGAAATCCTTCCTTCAACAATTTCAGATTCTTAAAGTTAATTAAATATAGCTGGTACAATGATTGCTATTAATCCAGAAACCACATCTCATCAATAATATTTCATGAATTTGCTGTTCATATTTTCTCTATTTCCATGATAGAGGAACAGCTCAAAAAAATAGATTTATTGAAATATCACTTTTATTAGTCATCCTAAAGCATGTTAAATGTTTTTTTTTTCACATAGTGGAAACTCTCCTTTCTGAAAACACTTTGCCCCAGCATTTCTGTGCTTTATAGGAAGTGCCTATGAGACTTTTACCTGCAGATCTTTACACATAGATGTCTTTTTGCCTTATGGAATTACAGGTAGGATGTGCTCTCTGGCAAACCAAAAAGCTGAGTTCGAATTCAAGCTGAGGGAAAAGCTGTTTGTGCCTACAGTTGTAGCTATAATAAGTGCCTCCTCTTTTAAGGATGACTGTGATTCCAGCTATTCTGCCAAGACTTGATAGTATAGGGAAGGGAAGGAAGTCATTTAGGTATGTTTCTAATTTACTTTGGGGGTTTTTTTTTGTTTTGTTTTGTTTTTCTAGATTCCTACAACAACTTTGGAAAAATCATTCTGGTTTTTAATTTATAAATACAACTTTAAAGTTAGAAACTGATTAATTTTGCTGTCCCATTTAAGCACGGTTTTGTTTACATTCTTATTCTCAACCTTCAGCAACACTTGTCATCAATGTTTCTCTTCATATTTAAAACACCATCATTCCATTGCAGATCTTCTATAAGCAGCAAACTTCTTCAGTGTCACAGCACAAAGGATCTGGTTGATGCTCTTATCTACTGAAACCTGACTTTCTGTCAACTGTAATATAAATTGTCTTCTGAAAGAGACGTGAAACAGTGAGACAAACAATGACTACTCATTTCTTACTTATTTCAGTCCATTTCTCACAGAAAAAATAAATCACCTATGACAATGACTTTTCAGCCTTTTGGAATCTGAGGACTCTTAAGACCAATGTAACTGTGGACCTCTGCTCAGTAATTCAAGGCAGTGACAATATGTTTGTCAATATTTGTGGGTTATTGTTAAGAAATACAGTGTACAGGAGATGAGTTTATAACTACTGATCTTGAAGACAACAGTTGAATCCATGAACATGCACTTGTATAAAACTTGGAACTGTGTCTTTCTTACCCAATTTTTAAAGTGTTTTCTGATCACATTTTTGCTGAAAATTTGGTCTGTTTAGTTAGCTGGACCCCAGGTCCAAATTTCTTAGATTGTCAGGAGTTTAGATTTCAGTAAAATTTGCCATCAGTCAATCAGAAGTAATACAATTTCTCTGAAAGTGCAAATTAATCTGCCTTGGACTAGAGACCACTATGTCATCTTGTAGCTCTGCAGTGTACAGCAGAGAATTTGGGGACAGAGAACCTTTTATGCCTGTTTTCAAGAGTCCCTTCTAAACTGTGTGCTGCAGCAGTGATGCTGTTGCTCTGCAGTTCCCAGAGAAGCAAATATATCAGCATGAAAATGAGCTGGACCAGTTGCTCCCCTGTGGATATGTTCTTCAGATGAAATAAATCTCTTATTAATGGAAGAAAGCTCTGAATGTTTGCTGGGAGATGGAGGGCAATGAATTTAGCTGGAATCTTTCCTATTCTGCTGGAAGGGGAAGTACTATTTTGCTTGACAACAGAGCAGTATCAGAAAAGGAGGAGGGAAAAGACAAGCTCTGAATTAAATGTACTTCTGGAGTGGGTTTAAATTTGTTCCACTGTTAGTAGAGGGAAATTTTAAGAAGGGCCAGATGCCAAATTGGAAAGGAGTGAAAGCTAAGAGTGAGTCTGCTACAAGCCCAGAAAGAACCTATTTAACTTGTACATTATGTTCTCTTGCGTTCAAACCTGTCCTCTGCTGTGTTTCTTGAACAGCTGTACCCTGGGTTCAGTGTTCCAGCAGGCAGGTCTTCTCTTCCTCTCTTTAAATCTTCCAAGTAAGATACTGAATTAATCTGCCTATCATTTGCATATAAAAAGCCTCAGAGTCAGATAGTTAAAGGTATTTAAGAAGCTGAAATTCAGAGAGAAAACAAGTACCTTTAAAAATCTGGCTCCAGTGACACTCTAAATTGCAGATTCTTCTGCTTTCCTGCTCAAGTCATACTTTGTTGTGTGCCTAGATTAAAATTTCAAACTTAACATGTTAGTTTCTTAAATTTTAATAGGTGGGAAAGAGCAGTTGCATCAGGAAAACACACATCAGGCCTGCAAGGATTTGAGTTTCTGTGAATTAAGGAGGACCTGAACTGGAAAATTTGGGGTTATTTGACAGTGTTATTCGCTGGAATTTGTTCACCTAATCTTAGTTTCTCTTTAAGGAGCTGTGTTAGATGCTGTAGCTCGTATTTAACCCAACTCGTATAGGGGTCACTCTATTGCTCCATTCAGGAAGTCTAAATCATTTGAAACATGTCATAATTATATGAATGATTTAAATAGCATGTAAAGACTCATATTGACCCATAAGAATTCCTTTCCTTCCATAAATTCTTATAATCAAAATCTAAATAAAGGCAGCAGCTCCCAGTGGGAAAAACTATTATCATTTCCATGGAGAAAAATGGAAATCTTAAGATCCAGTCCATCTCACTTGTATTCCTCACTTGCACATAAATATGAAGTACTCAGTAAACCAACCTTCTAATGTAGGTTTCTGTGATCCCTGTCAAGTCAATGGAGCAAGATGTGGCTTGAAAGGCCTCTCATTCTGAGGGTCTGCTGAAAACTGAAATAGGAGAAATTCAAAATATGTGGAAGAAAATGCCTGTCAGCCAAAGATGTATCTGGCTGTACTATACAACTGCTTAACTCTGGCACCTTGACTATCTCTATCTACTGACTTGATAGCAATTGTATACAGAGGTCAATCATTCACTGCTCAGTTGGTCCAGATGCCTCAGTAACTGCATCATTCTGGACAGCTATAGTAGGTGGACCAAAGAGGACCTTTAGTGCAAAACTGGACATTTTTCTCCATCACTGATGCAAAGTTCTTAACAATATTCAAGGACAGCTTCTTAATTCCTATAGATGGCAGAAGTATACATTCTAATAGTTATTACTTGTAACTGTAAGTAATAGATATTTTCTAATGGAAAAGGAGACCAAGGAATATTGAAACACATTCTTCATCTTACGAATTTCAGCAGAAGATTAAAGACCTTAACAGATGCTTATTTCTAGGGTGCTGAACACTTTATGTTCCTCCTATTCTATTATATTCCAGAAAGAAGAATTTCATATATTTTCTCCCTTTCTATGGAATCTATTATTTTGTTATGCTTATCTAATTCCTGTATTCCTTTGGAGATGGAGTTATCAGGACAGCACATCATACACCATCGGTGGATGCACCATCAATTTACAGAATTTTTTAATAATACTTGCTATTTTTTATCTTTCTTTGGAGGCAGTTCCTAACATCTCATTTGACCTACAAAGCACTGATGTAATATTTGCATTGACCTGTCAGTGATGATTCAGAACTCTCCTTTCTCGGTAGGAATAGCCAATTCAGAGTTTATCGGGGTTATCTTCCTGTATGGTCATTCTTTGTTTTGGGCCCACCATGAAAGGTTGAATTTTGTACTTTTAACTGTCTTATGTGAACAAAACATTTTAGGACAGGACAGTGCCCTGAAGAACTCTTTAAATATATCACTTTCAGCAACCCTGTATAGCAAAAAGAGGAAGTGACAGAGAATAGCACAGCTGCCAGCCAAGAAGCAAACCCAAAGCAGACTCTTGCCATTCCCACACAGAGTTTTTTGAACTAATGCAGATCAATGTGCAATCTTGCAAGTGTTCTGATCTGGTGCTCAGAGAGGAGAGAAAAATTTATCATTTTAGTGTCCCAAGGATTGATGGGTGACAGTAGCAATCGTAATGAGAAAGCAGAGAGGAAGGTTTTGCAGACTGGAATGTCCTCGGAAACACTGTGATCATACAGAAAGAAATGGATTTGCAAAGTCTGACCCTGATCAAATAGGATGAAGATGCTCATCATGGGTATGGCTGAGGAATTTTGTCTATTAACAAGGGCTTAGAGTGCAGGACAAAGGAGATAACTTCAAACTGAGAGTAGGTTTAGATTAGCTTTGACAAAAAAAATTCTTTACTGTGAGAGTGGTGAGGCCCTGGTGCAGGTTGCCCAAAGAAGCTGTGGCTGCCCCTTCCCTGGAAGTGTTTGAGGCCAGGTTGGACAGGACTGTGAATAGCCAGGTTTAGTGAAAGGTGTCCTTGCCCACAGCAGAGGGTTTTGGAACTGGATGATCTTTAAGGTCCCTTCCAATGCAGGACATTCTGTGATCCTGTGTTTTCATGATTCTATGAATTTAGTGGGTCTTAGTGGATTCTCTCATTCCCCACATCTATTATGCTGTAGCAGTTCCCTTGCCATAGAATTGCTGCATGGATAACTCGCAATTCATGTGCCTTAAGGAGAGAGCAATAGCCAGCAATTGCTGCGATTCTGTCATTCTGTGTTGCAGTCTACTGAGATTTCCTTTCCATTTTCTTTCTTGAAAAGAGAAATCAGAGTTTCCCTGGTGGGACAAAAAAGGAGGGTTTGAAAACAAAATTGGAAACAGCAACTTTCTGAATGCCTGAGCTGAAAATGAAGCATTTGAAAGATGTGAATATGTGATGCAAGAGAATGCCAGCAACAGTCGAAAAGTCAGGAAGCATTCTGACATTGAAAGAATGCCAAGGAATGGGAAGATCCAGGATCCAGTTAGGAGTCAGAATGCATTAATTAATTATAAGGTTTTTTCCGAGGTTATTTTTTTCTCACTCATGACCCCTAAACTATAAGAAATCTAGAATCTTTGGAGGCTACAAGGATAAACTTGCAAGAGAATTCATTAATAACCCGTTTCTGTTCCAGTGTAAGGGACAAACTTTGCTCTGAGCTGTGATGGTATAAATCAGGGTCATCTTCCTCTGAGTCAGTGAAAAAGCAGCATTGGAACATCTGAGAGGGCGAGATCAGTATCAAGCCCAAGGTGTTTTACCTGACAAATGCTATATGGTTGAATGTGCAACTCTCCAGGGTCTCAGAAACTGCTTTGCTCATATTTGTATGGATCATTTTCATAAGTCTTTCTGCAGTTCCCTTTTACTATTTCAAGCTATGTTCCTAAATTCTCCCATCTCCCAGACCCTGAGCCCCTAACAACTGTGTGTTGTGTGTGGAATATGAATAATTTTTTATAATATTGCTTGGCTGGCAACCAGACTTTTCCCAAGGCCCAATTCTGCTTCCATGGGATTCTCCTTTTGCACTGCTATTTTACACTCTCAGTCACTCAGCAATATATAATCAGACAGAAATATGTATTGTTTAAAATATATGGAAAACCCTGGGATAAACTACTTAAGTCTCACAAATAGAATCAGCTTAAACTTTTTGTATTTTTACTGCTGCAAAGTTAGTACAATGTCATGAAGGAGCTGAGAAGAATACACAGAGGTCACAGTCTTATAGAACAAATGCACCAGGGTTGTATTTTACTACGGGGGCAGAATTAACCTAAGTTAACTACTCACTTGTTTCTAACCTGCTATTTTAAGCTTTACAGGTTGTATAAACTAAATCAGGAAAGGCAGTGGAGAATGTACAGTAAAGAACAATGCAGTTGTATGACATGGAGATGGATTAGATAAACCTAATATACCTCTTCCAGCTCTAAAATCTATGATTGTGGAAAATAGTGCATCTGAGCACAGTTTGAGTCTATTGATTTCTATTTCCAGTGACTTAAAATGGCAGAGATAATCTTCTTTCAGCCCTAAGAACTCTCTTCTATATCCCCTTTTCTACCAAAAAAAATGTAGATGTCTTCATATGTATGGGCTTTTTCACTGCAAATTATTTTGTTTTCTTTTCTTTTTTTCCTTTTTTTTTCTTTTTGTTTGTTTGTTTGTTTGGTAAGCAGGGCACCTGGGTTCTGCAGCACTTGAATGACCAAGCTGGGAAGTGACAAACAGATTGAAATAAGAAATATGTGTGTAACTGCATTCACAATGGTAGGATCAGACAGACGACAAAAGCACTGGCTG
Source organism: Hafferia zeledoni (assembly GCA_035583235.1). Classification (NCBI taxonomy): domain Eukaryota; kingdom Metazoa; phylum Chordata; class Aves; order Passeriformes; family Thamnophilidae; genus Hafferia; species Hafferia zeledoni. Next base: position 110,357,337 of record JAWWEV010000115.1, read on the forward strand.
GAATCCATGTTCCAACAGAGCTGGAGTAAGTTCAGTGTGTCTTCTACATTGCCAAGAGATGAAATTTCATCAGAACAGCCAACATTGACCATTAATAATGGGGCAGTAGGTTAGAACTAGAGGGTCAAGTCGTTGTTCAATCCACACACTTGCAAAAGTGATTAAGAAGGCCAAAGCACTTAGTTGTACTCACAGAGGAATGAACAGCCTATGCAGAAGCAACCCAAGCAGGTGGGTCAGATGAAACACATAAATTAAGGAACAAGTGAAGTCTTGAGGTTGCTGTGCACAACACGGAGGGCTGAGCAGCTGTGCTGACTGACAAACGTCTGTGGGGCCAAACAGAGACTACACTTAAAAATTATTCTAGTCAACTAGAAAGACAAGTAAGATGCACATGGACCTAGATTCAACTAATGAAATGTCTAACACTTAGATGGCTAAATATTTGCAGGAAGAAGACATCCTGAAGTAGACAGAATAGGTTGGAGAAATCATGCTTTAAGATTGTCTATTTGGGAAATTTTTGCTGAGATGAAAATTCTGGAGGTAGCTGTGTATAGTGTATATACTGGTTGTCTAAATTCACATTAAATGAATCAGAGTGCCTGATTTTGTGTGCACCAGATACGGAACTTTTGTCAAAAAAATAGTTTTGTCACTCATGTGGGTATATAATAATCAGCAGAGTAACTGCATGTTTTCTGCTGTATGAGTGGAGGAGGAGATGAGAGGAATTCACTCACACTGACATGCAAAACCCAGTAGAAAACTCAGCAACACATAAAAATTTTTGGCATCTGCCTACATATGCAGAACAGATGTTATATATTTGTAGAGGAACATTTAAGTAATAATTAAGGTTTCTTCCTTAAAGAATGTGTAGTTTTTCCTGCCAAAACTAGCTGGGAAGACACTAAAGGAGCTGCAGCTATTTGCACAAATACCTAGAAATTTTTCTATTCTACTCCTATACTGTTTTAGAGCACTAACAATTTGCAAACAGGATGGCAGTGCTGACATTGAAATTTAAGTAGTCTAATATTCTGATGAGAATAGATTTCTTGCCTTCAGCCAGAAACCCAAACCTTTATGCAGAAGATGTTCACTAGCACAGCAAACAGTAGAAAACATCAATGAAATAAATGTTCTCTAGTTACTATGTAGAATCTAAGAGCTGTAACCATGACAAGTATGTTGATGTGAGGACCAAGATATAGGCATGCTCTAGGTATAGTTCTTTGGTCTAATCTATCAGGGAATTTCCTGATAAAAAAATCAGTCTTTGAACTGACCATACAATCAGCCAGCAGGCCTAGGATGCAGGTATCTTTCAGCTGCACTATCTAAATCACTACAGCATTTTATTCTAGCAGAGTGATTTTTAAAATTGTTTTTATTTTCCCCATCACGAAATCTTGCAAGACAAAGGCAGCAGAAGGTGAAATATTTTGTTCTGGTTCTGTGCTCTGTTTCAATAATTCTGCTGAATTTATTTTCTCAGTTGGACAAGAGCTTTTATATTCATCAGACTATGATTTTGTTTTGTTGTTTTCCAATCTTTGCTGTAGTTAAAACTAAACTTGGACCACATAATATGTTAACAACTAAATCAAGAGTACTTTGCTGACTCACATTCCACAGAAAGAATATATCTGCTCAAATTCAAATTTGCCTGAGCTTCCTGTGCCTCAGGACAGACAGCAGTGCATGTGCATATCCATAAGCCTCATCTCTGCTTGCACACTGGGCAGTGCCATGGTTATCATGCATCAGAAGCAGTGTGGGCAGCAGGTCAAGGGAGGAGATTCTCTCCCTCTTCTCTTGTGAGATCCCACCTGGAGTGCTGCATCCAGCTTTTGGATCCTTAGCACAGGACAGACATGGACCTGTTGAAGCGAGTCCAGAGGAGGCCACAAAGATGCTCAGAGGGCTGGAACACCTACCCTATGCAGAGAGGCTGAGAGGATTAGGATCATTCAGGCTGCAGAGGAGAAGGCTCTGGGGAGACCTTATTGTGGCCTTTTCAGTGCTGAAGGGTGACTCTAAGAAAGATGAGAACAAAGATTTTAACAGGCTCTGGGAGTAATGCTTTTGAACTAAAAGAGGATTGATTTAGATTAGATAAAGGAGTTTTTTGCAATGAGGGTGCTAAAACACTGGCACAGGTTGCCCAGAGAGGTGGTAGATGCTTCATCCCTGGAAGCATTCAAGGTCAGGTTGCACAGGGTTCTAAGCAACCTGGTCTAATGGAAGATACCCCTGTTCATTGAAGGGGGTTTGGACTAGATGACCTAAAGAGCCCTTTAAACACAAATGATTCTGTGATTCTATTCTCTGTCTCCAAGGCCAGCTGGCTTGCAACAGCCTTTCTCCAAGTTATTAAACTTCTCAATCTCCAAGGAGTGTGACCACACACAAACTTGTTGGGAGCAGTTTGTTGCTCATATTATCCCCCAGTCATGCCCAGGGTTTGTCTGGGTCAGTGCTCACTGAGGGAGGCGACCCCAGGATGCTGGAGGACAGTCTGACCTGCAGACTGTGCATGGTCCTCTTTGGAGGTTATTCTGCAAGTGCCACCAGCTCTTGAAGAGGTGCATTTGCAGTGGGAGAGAGCTGGGTTAAGAGGTGCAGAAATACAACTGAGCTCACCAGGCAAGACAGACCTGCTGATTTATGAAGGATGAGGGCAGCTAATTCCTGCTGAGCTTGCAGCCAGGCTGGGATCATGTTTTTGTGAGACCTGGAAGGGTACAGTGAACTATGGAACAGTCAGTAGTCAATTTTTTCTCCTGCTGGTGCAGACTGATTTAGGTAAAATTCCAGTTTAATTGGATCAGCCTCTTAAAAGTCACTAATAAGGGAAGCACAGTGCCCAACCACTTATTAGATTATATGTTAGGCACACGAAGTGTCGTACAGCAAGTAAATTTCCATTTTTGTCATAAAACAGTCAGTGAGGGCTCCCATTTTTTTCTCTTCAGGGAACTTTTTCAATGCCAGCTTGGTAAACTTCATTCAGAGCCAAAGAAATGCTTAAAAATCTAGAAATGGTAACGAAAGAGTTTTCAAAGAGAAATTCCCTGCAAGTACAGTGCCATTGTTGTGCTACATTTTCTTTTGAAGTGCCAGCAAGAAACAATTAAGAAGCAGCACTTGTAATGTATAATTGATGGTTTGCAGGTATCTAGAAACTTAGAGCAATTAGGCCCAGGGTGCAACATTACTTATTCATCACCATCTGGAACTTATAACTTTATAAACCCTGCTATAGTTTATGTTTGTCTGGCAGAAATGGCAAGTTTAGCGTTGAAGTGCTGCATTATGCTGCAGAAGGTAAATATTTAATGGTGTCCCGACACAATGTAGCTGAGTGGGATAAAATGAACATGTTGTATGGTCAGAACACAGCAGCATGTGGATATTGCAAAGTGTAAGGAAAAGAATGCCCTTTTGAGAGCAAGAGGACAGAGAATACTTCCAAATAAATCCAGAGTATTTCTATTGCATCAATTGGAAGATGTGGCATTGATTCTTGGGTCACAGCATACATTACCTAGTAACAGCTGGGATTCAATCTCAGATATGATTCAGATGGGCGAAAGGGTCTCACACTTTCTTCTTTGATGTTAGAGTAGAAGTAGACTAAAGATGGATAGGAAGTTTTGGAGAAAATGTTTTCTTTAAAAAAAAAAAAGTGATTTCATCAAGGATCAAACCTAGTTACTGTTAGGACAAATTTCCTGCTGGAAAACAAAACAAAATCAAACCAAATCATACCCCAACCAAAACCAGAAACACAAAGGAAAAAAGCAAACTAAAAATCTGGAAGTATTAATTTTATCTTTAAAGTTTTCTAAAAGGTGTAGTTCCTCCTTGGGAAGAGAATTAATTTTTCTTCTTTGTGTAACCCCCAACAAAGAGCAAAAACTGGGTGAAACCTTCTGTCTGGATCTTTTCCAACATTCTCAAGATTATGAATTCAAAGTCATGTTTAGGAAATTGGCTTGATTTGTGACTGGAAAAATTCTCACAGCAATGAATTTCTTATGGTTCTGGAAGATCAGCTTCTACTCTGTTCTGGTCTAGCAACCAACCTCAACTCAGCTGAGATGACTGGCAGTGGGTTGATCTGTTTCACCTCCACCCAGCACATAGAAAAGAATCTACAGTTAACAACTACTTTTTAAAGAAGTTTGGTAAGATTAATTGATTTTTCTGCAATGTCACCTCTCTCACAGATCCTGACACGTACAGTTGAACAGCTTAAATTATTTTATATGTACATGGAAGATGATAATGTTATGCCTTAATGGCTGGTCTACATTCATTCAATGCCCAATGGTGTAAAGCACCTGTACTGGTAAGATAAAGGTCTAGTTTTAACCATCCACATTGAACAGGTCCACGTAGGACACAATTGCAAACAACGGCATCATGCAGTAGATCTGACTGGATTAGTATTGTCTTATCTACAATATCAAACTGAATGAAACAAATGTTTGCTTAATTTGTTATCTTTGACTACCTTAGTTACCATCTTCATCTTCATCATTCATTTAATTGATTTACTTGATTTGTTTCAAATCTAAATCTACAGTTGTGCAAATAAACTGGACTTTCTTCTGCAACTAAATTAATACACCAGCACTTTCATTCATTTGAATAGTTCTGACTCTTGAGTCACTTTGCACAATGATAGAATCATGGAATGGTTTGGGTTGGAAGAGACCTTAAGGATCATCTTGTTCCACACCCCTGTCACAGACAGGGGTGCCATTGACCAGATGAGGTTGCTCCAAGCCCCATTCAACCTGGCCTTGAACACTTTCAGGGATGGGGCATCCACAGCCTCTCTGGGCAACCTGTTCCAGTGCTTCACCACCCTCTGAGTAAAGGATTTCTTCTTAACATCTGATCTAAACCTACCTTCTTTCAGTGTAAAACCATCCCCCTTTGTTTTGGTTTGAGTACTTTGGCAAAATGCCAAGCATAAACCAAAGGATAGAGCTTTCCCCCTTCCCAACCAAGAACAGGGAGAAAAAAAACTGGACACTTAAACTTGAACTTAACTAGTTATATATTTACACAAAAAAGGGAAAATTAAAAGTAGACTACAATATAACACACACCTACACAAGTTAGATATAACAACAACTCTCTACCTCCCACCAAAAACAGATCCCATGACTCTAGACCCATAAAGCACCCCAAAAGACACCCAGCAAGAAACAGAGAGAATAGCAATAAAATGTTTACTTACCTGAACTAAAACAAAACATGAAGTAGTGGCAGGGCAGCAGCCAAGGCCCACTTTAGTAAGACAGCAGCTACATGTCTTGTCTCTACCTCGGCCATCATCAGAAAGACCAAACTCCTCCTGCTCTACTGTATTTATATCCCAGTTTGCATCATCTGGTATGCAATATTTCTTTAGTTGCTTGTCAGGTGACACCTGTCCCTCCTACTCTACGAAACACTGTCAGGCCTAACTAAAACTAAGGCCTACATCTAGGCCTAACTAAAACTAAGGCCTAAACTACCACATCCCTTAAAGAGAGCGTGATATTGCCAGCATGAGATGCAAAATGTTGCCTGGTTTGGTTAGAACGTCAGTTCCTGGAATCCAGTGATGACAAAAAATGCTTTAGTTTTCATGGTTGCATAGAAACCCCCCAAAATCTGATCTGTAAATGTTCAAAGCCTGAAAGTGAATAAAAGCAACCCTTTTGCTTGGATTGTTATTGCTATAATTTCCTAACTTATTGGGGAGCTCAGTGCATGATGTGTAACTGTTTGAGGATAATAATAATTAGACTCTTCCCTGTTCAACATTTTATCTAACAATATTATAACCCCAGCTGAAGCCCTGAGCAAAGAGAAACTTGTCTTTTCTTTCTCATGTACTGCTGTAGAAGAGATTAAAAGTATGCATTATTAGTATAACAGTGCAGATTGTTATTTCTCCAAAGTGCCTTAAGCATCATTTATTAACATCACTAAAACATTTAACAGCACTTTTCAAAATTTGCAGGAAAGGAAAATCTGTTTCATTTCAAAAGTAATTTTCACCTGGTAGATGGGTAGATGGTCCTGTTCAGGGCAGGACTGATTTACATTGGTGCTCTATGTTTTCAAACATTTTGTGTACAATGGCTGAGCACAGAGACATACATCAGGTGAAGCTGGAGAGTAGTAGTGTTTATCACAGCAGGCTCAGGGGTTGATTAAGGTCTCTCTAGCCCTGACACCAGGTAGCAGCTGCCAAAGTCTCTATTATCCTATATAATCCCCCCTTTTTTTAACTTTTTTTTTCAAATCAGTGCACACAGTGTTTGTGCAGGAGAATTCACTGTCATGAATCAGATGCAGTGCTGCAATTGTGTTCAGACTGAGTCTACTGAGAAACAGCCTGGTCTGGAGTGATGGCACCATCTCAGAAAAAAACCATCCTTGTGGAGGAGGAAAAGAAAAGCAGACCACTTCACTGCTCAAATACAGTGACTCCCTCTCCATTTTCAAAGGAGCCAGAGGCATCCCACGGGGGTCCTTTCCAACCTTTCCCATTCTCTGACTCTGTGATCTACTTTGGAGGTAACCATCCTTCATGGAAGAGGAGATAGAACTTTTCTTTTATCATTCGAGTTTGGGAAAAGCAGGACTGTGAAGCACAGCAGAGCCCTGTGTCCCCAACATCCAGTGCTGTGTCATGGCTATGCTGCATAGGATTTGCTGTGTGTGCTTGAATCCAATGGGATCGTTGATTTTCAGGGGAAGTCCAACCCTTCTCAGAGCTTCAGAAATCAAGGGATGAGCACGTACAGTTAGATTGTCACAGAGTATTCATCCTGCTCCTGCCCTCACTCAGGATTCCTATGTGATCAGGTGCAATTGAGGAGAAGATGCATATTTCTGATTACCTCCTATCACTCGTGAAACAGGGAAAATCTCCCTGAGAGCTACACAGCACATTGCTGACCAGCAGAGATGAGCTCTGTGTTCCTATTTTCCCATATGGCTGCATTCCAGCTGGGATAGGTCAAAGCATTTGACACTGGGAACTGCATGGGGAGCTGACCATAAAGAAAAGAAATTGTGAGGCAATTACAGCCAGAGAGAGCTGCAACAGAACTTTATTTAGACTTTGTTTCAAGAAAGGACAAAATTATGGTAACCAGCAACCTTTAATGTAGTCACAGAGTAGGCAGGCTGGACACTCTCATGTCTTGGAATAGCCCCTCTCATAGATGGCAGGCAAAAAATCCCCAAACAAACCAACCAGAAAGGAATTTGTAAACATCTTCCAAGCTCATGTTATTTATGAAGAAAAATTTGAATGGAAACATTCAAACTAAAGGGGTTTTGTCCATGGTGATCATTTGTCTATGTCACAGACAAATATAGGAACAATTTCCAGTCTAACTATGAGCTAAACTTCTTCAGCAGGAATGAAACCTAGTCAAAGTGGTGTGTGCTTATACCAAAGACCAGCACTCCTTCTGAACAGCCTCAGTGGACCAGAGTAAATGTAGGGAAAGTAGGATCCTGACTGAGAACAGCAAGTAGAAGTACTCCAAAGGAACTTAGCAGGGACATTTGATCTTTTTTGTTAGCAAACAATGACATTGTCAAGAACTGCTGAGGTCATCAACTGCTCATTTCCTCCATTGGGTGTCCCCTGGCTATTTTTGATTGGATTCCCTTTCATCAGGCACTACAGACCTGTGCTGTCCTCTAAAGATTAGCTATTGCATCATTTTCCTTGTGCAGCATTCAATACACTTTTTTTTTTCCAGCCTAGATTTATTTGTGAAGGTCACAGAGGACTCTCTATGATAAGAGCCCAGAAGCCTTCACTTTGCTTCTGAATTGTTCTTGTTAATTCAGTGCTGATTGAAGATTGATACAGCCCTGGAGATCAAAGTCTCCTATTCCCCATGACAGCTCAAGCTTCTCCTCAAGACACTTTCGGCTTGACCCAGAGGTAGTACAGGTTCCAAATCCATTAAGTCCTTCACTTTTTTGAGGTGAATCTTGTTGCTGTAAGTTTTGGTAATGGTTTTGTGCTGTGAACGTCTGTTCTCCTGAAATTAAACTAACTCCTTCTGGTCAGTTGTCTGAACTCAAATAATAACTGAGAGTGCTCTGGAAGTCAGTTCTATTATTTTTCATGATCATTCAGTTGCTGAACTACCCTTGAGTCTTCAGGCACAGTCACTGTCAAATTTAACACCTACAAGAAAAGTGGCATTGCCTTTCAGTTCATCTGTGTGCAAGTAATATCACTTTAAAGCTACTCAGTGCCTGAGATACTTCAAAATATACATACAGGAATTTAGGTGAATAGCACCTTTGAAGTAGAAATACCAGACCACCTCAGATAAATTGCTTTTTCACATATACAAATCAAGTATTTCACAGTACTGGAGCAACAACATGGCCACAACAAGTCTAGTTGGGCGACTCTCTAGTTTATCAAAGAAAAAGAAACATCACTTCCCACTGAGTTCTTATAATTATGGAAGGGGGTTTTTTGTTATTAAAATATATTTCTTTTATGTGTATACAGATAGACACACAAATACACAATTTAATACAACAATATGCATCTGTTATAGACTTAGGCACACAGGGAGATCTGTATGAATTTAAACTCTTCTTCTACATTTGCATAGGTGAGCTCAAGTTATTTATGCTTTAATTTTGAAAGAATAATGCTACTGCTATTACTGGGCCCAGATCTCTACATTTTTAAAAAATATATATTTATTCATGCGGAGATATGTAATTTTGCACTGTGAATCAAATTGCCTGCAGTCTTTTTCTGATGCTTCAAGACCTGTGAAGCACTTTTGTGCCTCTGTTTTTCAGTAGTTGGACATTAGAAGAAGTAAGTTTTCCTTGGTTTTCCTGGAAACCAGGGACTGCAGGGCTGCTTGACAGTTGTGAAAGAAGTGCTAAGGAAAGTAGCTCCCCACACTTTTCCACCTAGGCAGGGGACCATGATCCTAACGTGGCTGTGAGGAGGACAGCCACAGTTCTTAGGGTTTGTAGCATGCACACCCTTGATGGATTGTCATCTTCATAGAATCATAGAATGGTTTGAATTGGAAGGGACCACCTCGTTCCAACACCCCTGCCAGGGTCAGGGACACCTTCCACTATCCCAGGTTGTTCAAAGCCCCTTTCAACCTGGGCTTGAACACCTTCAGGAATAAGGCATTCACAGCTTCTCTGGGCAGCTGGTTCCAGTGTCTCAGCACCCTCACAGTAAAGAATTACTTCCTAATCTAATCTAAACCTACTCTCAATCAGTCTGAAGCCATTCTCCCTTCTGTCACTATCATCATCATCATCATCATCATCATCATCATCATCAT
>JAWWEV010000115.1:110375813-110422359 GCA_035583235.1 Hafferia zeledoni
AAACAAAAATAATAATAAAAAATTTGAATCATATACATTATAAAATTTAAAAAACCACCCATAATAGCTTCTGAATGCTGCAGGTGTGTGAGTTTGGCCTCTGTGGGAGAAACATGATCTTTTCTATTAGCTAATTTCAGAGGAGTTAAGCAGTGATTTATCACCATCACTAATACCCCAAAATAGAGACCATTTCTCATGGCTGTAGATACTTTATTACAATGAAAGAATGTTTAAGAGGATGCAACACCGAAAACTGAAGCCTGACAAGAAGCAATAACAGAATTTACTCACACTAAGGGGAAAGGCACAGAACATTCCTTATGAATGAAAATCTTTCACAAACCAAAAACTTCAAAAGACTAAAACATGTGCATTAGTATCAACTAAATCACAAAATCACGGAATGGTTTAGGTTGCAAAGGACCTCAACGGTCACTTATTCCCATATGCCCTGACAGGGACAAGGACATCTTCCATTAGACCAGGTAATTCCAATGTATTACTTCATGCAGTTAATCAGGTTCTAAGATCCTTTATGCAATGCCATATGGGAAGTTAGAGACTGCAATTGTGATTATTATTTTTGCCTTTCCCTCTCTTTGAGATATGTTTTAGTGAAATCACTTTTTGGACAAGGTTTAGAAAAATTTTATATTCACAGTAACTGTTTCTGCATCATTCTTCAAATACTGAATGACTTTCTTATAGATTTCCAGCCCCCTGACTTGCTGGTTTGCTGAGCAGATGTATTTGCCTAATACGGAACTGATGTCTTGTACTTGAAAGACACTTTATTTTAGCATGAATGCAATAATTTAAAAACATGAGGACAGCTTTAAGATTGAAACTGTTTTCTATCTGTCTCTTGCACCAGTATCTTCCCTTTAATTATCCCCAAATATTTTTCAACTCCAGTTTATGGAAATAGTTTTAATTTTTTGAGATTATTGGGGCATATTTACTGGTATATACATGACAACTTGACAAATGAAAGACTTCTCAAGTTCTGAAATGTCTTCTAGCATTGTTTTGTAAAATTAGATCTTAAATATTACCTGGAAAGATGTAGAAAAACAAAATACCACAGTTGCATTGCTCACAAAATTAGTTTGGGTGCTGTCTGGAAAGATGGACACTAAGAGTTATTTGGTCCCACTTAGGTGTTGCTACAAAATGCAGTCCTGTGTAGATATATTCAAACCAGCTCTAAGTAAAATAACTTGTGAAGCAGCAAGGCCACCTCAGCTAAGTAGAATGCTTCAGTATGGCAAAGAATTGTGCAAAACATGTGTTGTTTTATTCCTCTGACACTCAGTCCAGTCCACAGACAGTTTTTAAGACTGCTCAGAAATCACATCATTTGAATAATATATTACTCACCAAGTGTTGTACAACCTGTTCAGACGCAGATCACCCACTTCTGTTCCACAGTTAAAGCTGTCAGAGGTTCAATAACCACAAGTACAGCATAATGTGAAATCTGGGTTTTGTACAGAGAGCTATCAAAACCTTGATGGAGACCATCAGTCATTGTATTCCCTTCTGGGGCAAAATGTACTATACTTTGTGTTTCTAAAGAAGAAAACATGGCAATGCAAATTAGTAAACAGTTGAATGAATGAGAACTTTATCAAAGCTGTCCCTTTGTTCACGCTGTTTTTCAGACAGTTTTCCATCAGAAAATGTAATTTAAATTAAAACTTATTTTTGCTGTTTTGTAATTTAAGGGGAGAAAAAAGCTCATGAATTTATAAGTATTTGTTCACAAAGATCTCATAAAAATGTGAAATCTTTTAAAACAATGCTATTAGAACAAAATAAAAGGATACTTCAAATTAGATGCTACTCACTTCCAAGATTCTCTTTTATCTGTAAGTGCAGCCTGCAGGCTTAAAATCCTTGCAGAAAAGAATTCACAATGGAATAGCTTTCTGTGTGAATCTTATCATGGGCTACCCTACTTCATGTACCTAAACTCTTTTGGCAAGAAATATTTTGAAAAGCCTCGGCATTGGCACGACACTGATAAAAATGAATGATTTGCAAAATCATATTAACACTCATAAAGAGGAAATGAAGAAAGTTCTTGATTAAAAACCTGGTTTTAATTAACTAGGATCTAAATATTAGCTTAAAGCATGCTGATACATTTGTGAACATTATCAGAGTACTAATGTAGATAAATCTGACTTTTAGGGTGGGAATCAACTTCAGAGAGATGGGGCTTGACTTAGTTGCCTAAATAGGAGCAACTCATGTCATGTAAGATTTCCTGGAATGGCATAGTGTCCATATGGACATCCTGAATACTCCAGGACATTGGAGTATGGTGACTCTATGTTTAGACAAATGAGTTACTTTTCTAAAATGCAGTGGCTTGATTTAGCTGACAAAGTATGGGCATGACATTCCAATTCTAGCTGATGCTCCAAAAGCATATGATTTTCCTATAAACACCATGTCATGCCACACATTCCTATTCAGATTCCTTGCATATCCTAGGATGTCCCCAGTGGGGATGGATGCCTACTTGTGACCATCTCTATCTAGGTGTCTTCAGTGCAGGGCAGGTGAAACAGTCCAGGTGTCTCAGTGACAGAGATGTTTGTGTTCAGGCAGTCAGTGTGCCACAAAACACCTGAATGTGGATGCTGACATGTAGATGTCAATATCTGAGGCAAACTATGAGTTTCTGTTGTATCCAGTGGAGCTCTCAGATTCAGCTCAGTTCCTCAAATGAAGACATTTAGCAGTAGTCAGGAGGACTAAGGGGTAGCAGTGGCTGACACAGGACCTGCACAAGACCTGTTCCTTCTGAAGAGGGAGCTGGAGACCTGAGGTAGTAATCATAGTGCCTAAAGTGACATTAGACCTTTAGTTAATGCATTCTATGGAGCCTAGATGGCCTTTCAGTTTTCCTTGAATAAAATGCCTTCAGTAAAATTCACCTACGTAAGCACAGATATCTCACACCCCTGAGATGTCTTGAAGAGTCCTACTCACCTTCACAGTCTGCTTCAGTGGGGCATGAGTTTTCCAAAAGACCTGTTCACGTCTGCTTTTGAAAATGACTGATATTTTAGGATGTTGTCATGGTTTAACTGCGGTTGACAGCTAAGCCCACTGGCTTCTTCACAATGGGGTTGGAGAGAGAATTGGAAAAGTAAAAGTGAGAAAATATGTAGGTTGAGATAAAAACAGTTTAATAGATAAAGCAAAGCACACCACACAAACAAGACAAACAAGGAGTTAATTTACTACTTCCCATGGACAGGCAAGTGTTGAGCTATTCCCAGAAAACGAAGGCTCCATCACATGCAATGGTAACTTGGGAATACAAATGCTGTAACTCTGAATTTCCCCCCTTCCTTCTTCTTCTACAAATTTATGCGCTGGACATGATGACATATCATCTGGGATATTCTTTGTGTCAGCTGTCCCATCTGTGTCCCCTTCCCAACTCCTTGTGCACTCCCAGCCTCCTCACTGCTGTGATGAGGAGCAGAAAAGGCCTTGGTGTTATGTCAACCCTGATCAGCAATATCCCTGTATTATCACTGTTTCCAGCACAAACCCAAAACACAGGCCCGTACCAGCTACTGTGAAGTAATTCTACCCCATCCAAAAGCAGCACAGGTGTCTAATTCACTGCTCCAGCCCATGAAGACATCTGTATTTCAGGTCTGCTAATCAAACCTTAGGGGTCAGTTAAGGTGCCTAAAAATTTTATTCTTGTCTGAGTTACCTTGTGGCATCCACGTAACCTCCTGTCACGAGACCTGAGGTCCTGTGTTAAATCTGCTCACTCTGAGAATGTGTCCAAAGGGTACTAAGCACCTCTGCTCTAATAACTGATAAGAAGTATAATGGTCTTTATCAGGACATCCAGAAGGACCTGAAAACCAAACATAAAGCACACATAAAGTCAAAGCAAGGAAAATTCCCAGCCATATCCTGCATCTCTTAAAGCTCCTCCCGTACTGGACATTTTTATGACTCTATGATAATTAACAAGCTACTGCAGCTGATACACAGCTCTAACTTTCATTGCATGTAGTTAAAAAAACTTCCTAACTTTTCCCAAAGTCTTGTGGCAAAATGCCATCTCCAGCTGAAGAAAAAATGCTCCTACCAGCAAGGATGCGACTTTCAGACCTGGCAGGTTTGTTTCCTTGGTAAAATTAGTGCCATATTACTGCTCAAAGCAAAGGAAGTTAATGAGCCAGGAGCTCCCTGTGGGGGTATTGTATCATGAGGGATATCCTTAGCATATCTTTAAAGGTGCATATCTTTAGTCCAGTAGGACTGAGGCCTTGTAACATATTCTGAACACAGACATGACCTGGCCTATACAGGCATATGTTATTACTTACTGCTGATGTTACCAATACAAAATGATTCCATTTGAAGTTGCCCTCCTTTAGTCTGTCACATAAAAGCTCTAATTTAGCATCCTCAACATGTGCAATTCTGCATGTAAAATGTACTTTCTCAGTGTAGCCCCTTTCAGAGGTCTGTAGTTTGCTGTGTTGTAGAAACACAGATCCTATTTCCTTAGAAGAGTTAAGCAGAAAGTTGTTTCCTTTCCTATTCTACAAAGCAGTTAAGCATAAACTGAAGTTCAATGAAATCAAATTAAGCATTCATTTAAATGCTCTACTGAACTACAGCATATTTTAATTTTTCAGTCTCTGTGGATGATATCTCATGATGCACTGGCCTTTTGATCCCTAACAAAGGCTCTTTTATATAGGACATAATATAACAAAATACACACACAATAATGCTTAGAAAAGATTATAGGAATAGACTAAACATGACTATGATTCCTGAAGATATTCCCAGACTTCATTATTTCTTGAGAATTGTACAATCACCTCACATTTAGTAACTTCAGTGTAATATTGCTTTGCTCAGTTCTCATTTGAGCACGTGTAAAACTTGTGGTGTTCACAACATGCATTGTGATGGCCAAACTCTCCATAACTATTTGCATTTGCTGAGAAAAAATAACTTTTGCCTTTTATTTGAGCCTGCCACACAAATTTAATAGTTCTTCCTATACTGGAGGAGATAGGAAGCAATAACCTCTTATTTACTCTATCCTTCTCATTCCTTAATTTCTATTTCCTTCAGGAGTAACGTTTTCCAGGATGAAAAGTCAAAGCTAGCTTGGCCTTACAAAACATAGTTGCTTTTAGCAGGGAAATACATTTCAACCTTCTTTGAATTTTCCTGGATTTATTATATTCTTTCTAAGCTACCACACACAAAATATCTCTCTCTCTTTTTGGACAGTCGGCTAAAGACAAAATATAAATTAGACTATTACTATTAACGATTGGCATAAAATCCTACCAAAAGATTGGGTTAGGATTTTCTTTTAAAAATCTGATGGCAGAAAAAGATTGTTATAGTTTTTAAATTGTATGCAGTTAACATCCTTTAGAGTGCTTGCCCATCCTAATATCTCAGATATGTGAAGTTCCCCCACTGTTAGCAAACCACAGCCTTCACATGATGTGCTTAGCAATACCTGCATTTCAGCTTTGGTCTGAAAGGCCTGACTGCTCACATTCTTTACAGGAGCCAGTCATTCAGGCATTGACTCTGTTCCCAAGCACAATGTTGGAAGATTTGGTTTATCAGAGACATTCCTGTGCATCTCACAGATACTGCAAATATCACGGGTGTTATAGAATGCAACACACAGTGGGACAGCACAAAAACACTGAGTAAAATGTTCAGGCAAGTGACTCTTCAGTATTTGTCTCCTGAAAATGTAGCTGGGAAAGGGAACCATTCTGCTGTGTTTGTCTCTCAACAGAGGGTAATTTAGTCCTCATGATCATTTAGTTACTGCTGAAATTTGTCAAAGACATTAAAATTAGCTAAAAATGTGCTGCAGTTCTGTTTTGTGAACAAATACTGTTTAACTTTTTTCTTCCTGTTTATTTTTCATCACTTTGCCAAAACAAAGCAAAAATAAAAAATCCAGATTCATTCTGGAAACACATTTTCAAGGTCATGAAAAAGCTAATACTTAAGGATACTGTTCTGTGCTAGATTTCCTCCAGACCACAGTATTAACCAGGATTTAATGGGATATTGAATAGCTATCACACCAAGAGAGAAGGAACAGGATCCTAAGGAAAGACAAAGACTGGAAAGTATGTAGGGTCATAGGAGATGAGTGATTGAATCTGACCTCCCATTATAGTTATATAGAAAAACCAGTAAGAATATCTTTTGAATGCGTTAATGAAGTAAGAACAGAAAGGTGATTTTCACCAGGGTCATGGCATTGGTGAGACTAGGAATGGAATGTAATATAAAGTAGTAATATAAAATGAGTTTTAAAGTAACATTTAAATCCTTTACAAAACATGGCGCAGAACCATCTTTTTTTCTTTTTTTTTTCTTTTTTTTTTTTTCCTGAAAAATTATATTTTATGGTTAAAGTTGTTTCTCTGATGAGCAAAAAATACCATGATTGCATCTAATTTATCTGTTGGGAGAAGAAGATGCCATGCAGTTGAGATTTTCTGGTAGTCCAAACCCATGGTTTCTATGCTGCTTGGAAGCCAGGATTTTGTTTACAAAGAAGTCAGAGTGCAGGTGGTGGGAGGGGAATGACATATGCCTTAGTCTCACTCTGATAAGGAGCTGGGACTGTGCCAGAGTGCCATATAGGCAGAGCTTAAACATTGGCTTCATTGCAGAATACATAAACCTCTGCTGGTAGGAAATACCAGATGTAAAATGGGCCTTTAATCTTGCAGACAAATTCCAATTAGGAATGCACTACACACGTTTTACACTAGGCATGATTAATCACTGGAACAAACTACCAGTAGAATTGATGAATTCACCCTTTCTTGACGCCTCCAAGTCAAGAGTGGATGCACTCCTAGAATTTATGTGATAGCCAAACATATGTTATAGTCAAGTAAAATACTTGTTATTGAGGTTAATATTGTGGGTAATAGAATAAATTTTAATGTTTTGGGTTTTTTTTCATACAGTGGAGGTAAAGTTAGTGGCCTTTTCTGCCATAGAACTCTTTAAAGCTGATAAAGACTGTTATTATGGACAACAGTGCTCTGTTCTACACGTGATTATCATCCCCAAATTCTTATCTTGCCCTTTCCCTGTGTTATCTGTAATACAGTTTCTATTTGAAATTTGAGTTCCTGAAATCTTCTAAAGTTCCTCCATTCCCAAATAAATGAATTATCAAATCTAATAATAGATGAATAAGATAAGAGATCCTAAATACTTAATCAAATTTGAGTCCAAACACATTCCAACAAGCATTAAACAAGCTGAAGCCAGATAAAATACCTAATATTCATCAGTAAGACTCATTTTATACAACCTTTATTTTGTAGCAGCTAGTTTCTTATAAGAGCACAAAACGGGGAAGTAGTTCCTGGGTGACCAAATACAAATTCTTGATATCTTCAAGAGGTATTTGAATAGCTCTTTTCATAAACTAATCAAACTCCATTTACAGAAAGCAAACTCCATCATCCTAATTCTATTTTTTCACCAAAATCCATTCCATTGGCCTTCCTCTCATTTCTCCTATTCCAAAATCTGATGACTGATGACTCACCTTGCAATTTTCAGCCCCCGAAGTCTGTAAATATCTGATTGTTTCCTACCCATATTGAGCCTACTTAGTGTATCTTTCTGGAATCTAAGTGCCAATGTATTTAGGCCAAGTAACCATGTAACATTTAGTCTTTGTTCTCCTAAGCCAAACTCTTTTACTTACTCCATCTGAAGACAGGTTCTCCATTCATAACATCACTGTATTGGCTTTCATTATTCTTTCAGTTAGAATTGGTATTTCTTAATTGTGGTTGACAGTGATGCTTTAACTGAGGTCTCAGGAGGGCTGTAGGCAATGGCAGGATCCCTTTACATCTCCTGAAAATAGACAAGCTTTGCATTAGCCTTTTTCACAGCTACATCACATCAGTGGCTTGCAGCCATCTAGTCACTATGTAGGGCATGCAAATCCTTTTACTTTTCATTAATTGTGACTGATAAATTTCTACCTAAAGGTAGAAATTCTTGTTATTGGTCCCAAGGGCACAAGCCTCTACTTTGTGCTATTGAATTTTATTCCTTTTTTAGTACTCCACCTCTCACAATCAGACACTTCTCCCAGTAGTGTATCTGACTTCCCCTTGGTATGGTTGGTATTGACAAATTTCAAGACTTTTTTTGCTCTAAATGTATTAATGTTCACTGCTCTGTGTTATTGGTTCTGAATCTTTATTCAAGGGAATGAATGATGGATGATCAGTGTCAATAAAAGTATTACCTGAAGGAATGCACTTGTAATGATCTCTACTATATAAGTAATTTTTTAGTGGTAGAGTTTAAGCAATACTTATACGAGGATTTCTGCTAGGTCCCTAAAATGGATAAGAAATGAGAATAAGTGGCTTCCATTTCTACTGTGGTACTGACAGGGACTGTGGCCCATGACCATGTACAGAGAGTGTTGTCTGTGTACTTACAGCAGGGTCAGGTGTTGGCACATCCTCTAGAATGGGGTGTTGGCACTCTATCTTAACAAGAAAAAACAAGCCTTCTGCAAAGAAATTGTAATCTTCTCATAATTACATGTTTACAAAAGGGTGTGGTTTACTTATAAACATGCACAGGGATTTGCAGATTACCTTCCAGTCTCACCTGAGTTTAGCTCACTATGATTATTGCATGTCTGACTGGTGGGTTTGGAGGAGTCACAAATACAGGCAATAGACACACTACTGTTTTCAGATTAAATTTCTTCTTTATAATCTGGTAATAGATGTTGATTTAATGTATATTTTTACAATTTATTTGCATAATTATTAAAATATCAAGTAAATGTAAACATAGGGCAGTACATATAACTTAGAATATGTCTTTGCTGTTTGTAAGTACTGCTGGTTAACTTGTCTTGGACAGTTAATATTAAAGCATACAAATGCTCACTAAAAACACCAAAGAATGTATAATCCCCATTTTAACTTAAAGAAGATGCCTTTATGATGTCTATCTGTAGTCAAATTCTGCTTACATGACATATCAGAATATAAATAAGTGCATTTCTAAAACTCTTTAGAGACTATAGAACTTAAATATGAAGACACATTACTGGTTTCTTTAGAAGCACTGAAATACTTGATTTCAGTGACTGGATCTTTGCCACAAGGTAAATTATTAATGGTTATTTGGCATCTAATTATTTCCAAATGTTTTTATTCCTATATATTAAATTAGGGGAGACTAGAAAGGAAAGAGTACAGTTTGAATTGACTGCCAACTTTAAATGAGATTGTTTCTCTTGAGACTGTGGTGATTGGAACTTGCATTAGCAGCTCATTGAAGCACATATATTTCTTCTGACATATGCCATAGTTAGATCTTTTTATTGATGCCAAAATGCTTTTCTGTGTTAAAGTATCACCACACAAGACTCCTCTCTGGAAATTGTTTATACTGTAATTATGCATTTTGCATCACACCAAATACATATAGTGTTGCAGTAATGGATAATAATACTATGAGTGTTTTTTCTATTGTTATTTGTTTTGCAAAAATAGAACTGTTTTAGATGTGATTTTCTTTCCACTTACAAAATGTTTCATTATTTAGCAGAATAATGAATAATAATTTCTTTCAATATTTCTACTGTGATACAAAACTGCTATGATAATGCTTGCTTTTTTCCTCCATAGAATAAACCTGCAAATATTTGACCTTGACATATGGATTTCAGTGGAATAAATACAAACTACCCTCTGAAGAAAAACTGTATTATATCTGAAAGGGGTCAGGTCCAAATCTTCAAAGGTTTTAAAATAACTCATTAACATTTTGATTTGTGTTTTCAAGAAAATAAAAAAACAAACAAAAACAACACACATAACTCCGTATATTGAAAAATCCTTATTTGTGTTGATATGGCCTCCAAAGAATTAAAAGTTAGAGCAAGAGAAGACCTTAGCTTCTAAGAATATAACCTTGAGAAAAACTTTGTCTGGTATTTTTGGGTCAAACCTAAGCCTGGAGTTTGAACATATTCTTTTGTATTTTTGGTACATCTAGAAAATCTTTGTTTTAGTCTAAAGAGAACTGACAAAGGACCTGGTGCAAACCAGCTCAAACAGCAAGTCACAGGAGTCTGTTAGGATAGTGCTGCCCCTCCCTCACTGCCAATCAGTTGAGATTATTAGAGATTATTAGTTCTAAATTAATACTGCAGTAAAAATGTTTGCTCAATTTCTGCTTTGAGGTTGGTTTAGACCAAAAGAGGTTTAAAGCAAAAGAGGGAGTTTCTAACTACCTGAAAAATTAGCGGGTTTGTGTCTTTAGGAGCTGACCTTTATCTGTATAGGACGGCTTAAAAATGAGATACCAATCCACATGACTCAAAGTGTGGGATTCATTGCACCTAACCCCAGATGCCCATTCTATACTTATATACCTTTGAGGTATTCTTATAGACTCTTGACACAGACAGTGGTAACAAAAGACATTTCTAGGTTGCAAACAATCACATCCAAAAATAGTCATTCAAAATAGGTTAGATGAATTTTAGATTTGCCAATTTTATTTCATTGACTATAAATGGAGGATGGAGAACATCCCTCTGAGGAATACTTAGTGATGCCCAACATCTGTGGGCAAATCTGCAAACTAAGCCCCTTCTAACTGTCCAGCTGTGTAGCTTTGGGCTACACAAACACTATTGACAAGATCTTTTCTGTTGATAGATATTTATGCTCTTAGTATCCATAAAATTTAGGTGTCTTAATTGTGAACTCAGTTGAGTTGAAGGAATTTGACACAGTTGCCTATAAAATAGAATTCTAACATTATTCGAGGTATGCTGAAGTATGCCAAAAATTATATCCTGAGTTGGAAGGGACTCACAAGGATGATCAATTCCAACCCCTGTCTGTACACAATAGAGCCTCAAAAATCACACCGTGAGTCTGAGTCTGCACAGGACTAGCAGAAGAGACAAAAGGCCTGCAGAAGGACTATGTGCTTCTGTTCCACCAGAACTCCACCTGACACAATAGACCACAGCAGTTCAAGCACCAGAGATGCCTCAGCTTTAGTTACATCCTGGGTGTCAGTCTCATCTACCTGTGTCTGGTGAGAACAACCGCTCTAGTGACAGCCTTTAAATAAAAAGGCATATAACAATGTAGAAACTTTGCAGTATTGAGAAAGAAAGAGTGAAAGACCAAAATCTAGAATACAGTAGAACTGTCAGTCTATTGTGGAGTCACCTCAGATGATTCATTGTGCAGAGGAGATCTGTGAGAGTTTGGGAGGAGTTTCAGTGGAGGGATGGTTCAATGTTCCAGTTTAAGTATAGCAGTATTAAATAAAGGACTGGACAGGAACAGGCACAGTGATAACAGCCTTGATAATATGCAAGTCATGGTTCAGGTTTCAGCAGTCATAACATTTAAGAAACAGCACTATAATAAGGTTGATCTTATGTATAAGTGTTGCTAGTTTTTAATGTTGCTGGGTCCAAGTTGCTATCCTTTATTTTTCACCTGTAAGATTAGAAACGTGTATCTTGAATGAAACAACACATAATGGCATGCCTCCAGCAACTGGCACTTTGGGAAAAATGCACCCAAGAGTTACTTAAAAAACTCAAAATATCAAGATTAGCTTGTACTTCACAAGTTTAATTTCCATTGCAATTACTTCAATGGCTGTTCCCACTTGGTCAAGTCAAGCATGGGCATTAGTCTTTCCAAGATGCTGCCTCCTGGTTTGCACACATCTGATTTTGTTAAAGAGCTGTGTAGCTTTCAGTGTCAAACCAGGACAGCCTGCACTGCTGTCAGCCATGCTCCTCCTCAGAACAGAACAGGCAATCAATAGCTGCTGCCTCTTTCCAGGCAGGCATCTCACTGCCCTTATCCTTGCACAGCCTGTGTGAAGTTCTGCTGGTGATGTGCAACCTGATATAAAACTTTCCATTCAGATGAGCATATTTGACAGATTTGTCTACTTATTAATAGACTGAGTTCAGGAGAATTTAAGATGCAAATTTATTCTTGGCCTATTTTCCTTTTTGCACTTTCCAGCTCTGTTTCCTCCCCTGTGCTTTTTCCCTGTCTGTTTACATTCCCTCATCTCCTTTGGTCCATATCAATAACATTAAGAATTGTAATCTTTTAACCTCCCATAGCTCACTAGATTACCTTTACAGTGGGGGAAGGTGATAGTGAGCCTGGGAGCCCGTGACCTTTCCTCCCCACCTTGTCCTTGTGGAAGGATTAATTCATTCATGGCTAGATTTGGGAAGGGCACTACCCATGCTTGCTGCAAGCGTGCTGGTGGCTAAAAAGGCCGATGTGGGATAGTCAAGTCCAGTCACAAAAGGCACAGCGGAAAATCTCCTGAGGTGATATTGGTGAGGAATGGTTCTTTCTGCATTGTCTTTTCTCCTCAAGACTGATTTTGTGTGTGTTCTCAAAGGAAGCAGCAGTGTTATGAGTGTTGTGTCTCCATGAATCCTGACTGGAGGCCAGAGTGGACCACTGATGGCAGTCAATATGGCCAGGGCTGAGATATTGTTTCAGGGAGTCCTCGTATCTCCTCTTTGGGGTTTCTCTCTTGCGGCAGCTGGTGGTGAGCTCACCACAGAGCACAAGGAAGGATTAATAATGGCATCCCAAAGGGAAGCACCAGGCATGCCTCCCCTAGAGCAGGCAGAGCAGGCAGAGACCACCCTATGACAGGACAGAGAATAAACTCCTGGCATGGGGAAAAGAAAACAGTGGTGAGAGAGATAAAAGCCTGAGGGACACAGGAATGTGCTTCAGGCTGATGAGGAAGCAGCACAGGCTACTGTTGTCCTTCAAGGATAGCAAGGGAGAGAATTATAGAGTCATAGAATTATTAAGGTTGGAAAAGACCTCCAGGATGACCAGGTCAAACCTTTGACCTAATACCACCATGCCCAATAAACCATGTTGCAAAGTGTCATGTCCATTTGTTTAACACATCCAGAGATGGTGACTCCACCACTTCCCTGGGGACTCTGTTCCAATGTGTAATCACTCTTTCAGTGAAAACCTTTTCCTGAACCTCTCCTGGTACAACTAGAGGCCATTTCTCCTTGTCTAGGAGAAGAGGCTGATCCCCAAAGGTGCACCCTGCCATCCTCCGCTGCTCCCTGATCTCTCATGCAGTCTGGCATTCTCTTCCATGCCAGGGGTTCTGATGGGGGCTGCATTCACCTCTTGTGCAGGACCATCTGCTTCTGGAGTCCTACAGATGTGGCAGCTGGATCCTCTCTTTGTTGTTCCAGGGTGCAGGGACAGGGAGTCCTTCTCATGGCTCTGCCTCCTCAGCTGCTTGAGGAGTGAAACAAACTGAGCTCTGCCTTTCCCCCTCAGCAGGACTGGCACTGCTGAGCCCATCAGGGAGTACCTCACAGGTCTGAGTCAGCCAGTATGGTTGGCTTTGCTGGTACACGGATCAGAAGGATGTAACCCTTACTTACAAAGGAGCACTGGCTGAAGCACTTCCCACTCTCCCCACTCACTTTTAAATGAGATGGAATATAGAATAGTTTTAGGAAGTGATAAAATACCCAGGCTCAGTTAAAAAACTAATTACTGTTGGGAAGTGATGGGAAACTGCTGATGCTGCAAGACCTGGACAGGGCACTGGCAGAGGGATGCCAGGATGTTGGATCCACCCAAGCACGTGCAGTCTGCTAGCCAGGGAGATTCCCTACCCACAGTCCTCTATGTCTAAAAGCAGGATTGAGTCCTGTGGCATAATCAAGGGGAGAGATTTTGCTTATCACCCTGAAAACTTTTGGAAAATTAAAACAAAGCAACACTGAATGAAACTGGACTGTAGCCTGAAATGTCATAACAAAATTTCTTCTAAGGAAGAGTGGTCTTTGGCATCAACCTTCTCCCAAACACTCTTTATGCCTATCTATTTTTTTACTTCCTGTGACTCAGACACTTGCTTTCTGTTTTCAGCATGAAATATCCATCTTTAGTGGATAAAGGCAATAGGATGTGATTGAGAAAACCCGTTCCCATCATTCAAAATTACAAGGTTTTTCTTTGTTTCCCTTTTTGGTTACTTGAGTGCTGCT
Source organism: Hafferia zeledoni (assembly GCA_035583235.1). Classification (NCBI taxonomy): domain Eukaryota; kingdom Metazoa; phylum Chordata; class Aves; order Passeriformes; family Thamnophilidae; genus Hafferia; species Hafferia zeledoni. The sequence continues at coordinate 110,389,978 of JAWWEV010000115.1, forward strand.
ACTGATTTTACAAGAACATGTTGACTCTTGTAAGTGTTTTTGAGACAAATAAAACTCTTGCTGAAAAATGATCTCAAAATGCCTAGAAATGTATATGTTCCTCCCTGCTATGATATTGCATCAACATTATACAAAGTTTCACTGTTTCTATTTTTGTCAGGGCATTGGCAATTTCAGATTTACTTGTGTGATTTCCTGTTTGAGATGCAATTTTACATCAGCTTCTGCAATCTTCCTATGAATGTTTTCTGACAGTTCAAGGTGCTCCAGCTGCTCACACAACACTGACCCAGCCAGGTTCAGTCTGTTATGGGATTTGCCCCCTCCAAGCCATGGGGCTGAGGATCACTACTTGACTGATTAAGTGTAGTTTTCCATGGTGGTAGCAGCACTGTGGTATAGAAACTGTCACTCTAGTGAGCAGCTAAAATAATTTTCAAAAAGCTTTTCTACCTTCCCAAGCTATTTCCTGCAGACTCATGAAAAACAGTGGTTACCCATAAGGAAGAAGACATATACAACTACTATTTGCTGAAATTCTGCAGGTCAGGGTAATTGCCTGCCACTCCTCTTGATGTCAGGGTACCTGTTCACTTAGTATGACTAAGTAACATTGGAGGGTCACCTAAACTACTACTCAAAGATGTGGACTTTTACCATCCAAAGTTCTTGAAGAATGCAAATGTTTCCCAATAACCAGAGTATTTTAGCCTCAGTGTTCTTTTCTGGCCGAATAATGAGGTCAAGCAAGCTTTGTCTTTAATGGAAAGATTTTTTTATGCCTCATTTATGCTTTGGGATAGATCAACCAAAATGGAGAATGAGTATTGTCACTGTCCTTTCCTCGCTGGTTTGTAATGACTTTTTAGTGCTTTTGAGGGCTTGAGATATATTTTCTAAGTTGTCGAAAAGGGGTTTAATTGCTTGTGCTTTATTTAATGCATCTTGGGTCATACAATTGCTGTTAAGTAGGAATGCATGTGTATGCACTCATATAAATAAATAGCACTCTTAAAAACCTCCCAACACTGACTTTTTTTAATTAACCACTGAGGAGCAATACACCTTGAAGGGCTTTTAAAATATTTCTTACCTTTGTATATTTCTTTTTGTTCTGTGAAAATGTTACCCATTTGAAAAATTGCATTGAAAAGAAATGTAACATTTTCCTCCAGCTCTCAAAACATTTTTACCTGTCAAATGTAAGGGCCATTATTTTTTTCTACACACTAGTCAAAGAAAGGAGTGAAAGTAAAACAGCTGAGTTTTGAATGTGTCTTAAGTTTTGGAATCTCTTAATGTTATTTTTCATTTTAAATAAACTACCTATTTTTTTCTCCCTGCAACTTTGCTATTTAAACATTATCACAGACACATTTCTTCCAACTCTTTTTTGACACAATCCCAGCTATTGGCATAAGAAGACAATTCTGCATTTTCTGATTAAGTAGCTACAAATCCAATATAATTTTTCTTTCATTTTAATCTTTTGGTCTGCAATAAGTCTCATTTGTTCTTATCCTGAGGAAAGTAAAGCATATTTCTGGAATTCAAATCTTAATCTACCAGAGGAAGGAATTTGCCCTCAGGTGAGTGGAAATGTTATGGTGGCTCATAGTTCTCTGATTTTTACTTTACAATTCATGGTAAAATACAAATCAATCAAAGGAAAAGAAGTTTTTTATTCTTGATGGAGTATTTTAACTCAAGCAAAGTGGGAACAGTCAAAAGATAAATTTAAGTACCACTTACAGACTGACAAAGTAATTTCTTTTCCATGCAATAATAACTAGAATTCTCCTTCAGAAAGTGAGAAGTCCGACAGCAGAGGGGAGACCTTTGTCTCCTAGGAACAGACTGATGTCCCTGACTCTGGAAGGGAATTTCCTAAGCTTCTCTGAGATAGAGTATGGAGAAGGATGAAAGAAAGAGTGAGACCGAGCCTGGCTTTTAGCTATTTTGGGGGACTTTTTCTTACAGAAATGACTCAAAGAAAAACACTATACTTTCTCCTCAGACTATATCTGTGACTTATTACTTCTTTTGAGTAAAATTTTCAATATTTTTCAATGAAATTTGACAATCGATCAGGACAGTAAAAATAGTATTCATTTGCTGTAAATAATAATAAAAAAACATCACTTGGCTAACTGTCCCTTTTTTGGTTGTGTTTTCTTTGGTGAGTCTCTTATTTTCTCCCTCCTGACAATTTGGAGGAACCTACTTTTCTATCATTCTAAGATATTTGTTTCCTCAGGTGGAAAACTGAAGTTTAAGAACTCAAAATGATCCTTAGTATTGTGAATAAACAGCTGAAATAGCCTGGCTATGAAGTCGTGGTGTCCTCACTATCAGCTGCACTGAACTATGGCCTGGCACCTCTGTATGCAGACAGACACTGAAAACAGACTTGCTTTTGTAAAGGGAATGGCAAGAGAAATGAAAGCACTAAGACAAGGAATTTGGACTGCTGAGACTAAGAAAAAAAATAAGAAATGGACTCTACAATGTGCCATGGGCTTCAAACCCACCATGTTCATAATGCCTAACTCAAAGATCCTACCTAAGAACCAATCTGTGAAATGGAAGGTGTCATTTGGAGGGAAAATAAATTTTTATATGAAAAACTCCCAAAACTATTGTTCGTTACTGCATGTGCAGAGCATACACAGGACAAAAATAAATAGATCCTGTCATACCTGAAATAGAAAAAGGAGGGAGGCGATGGTGGGATAGAAGAGAGAAAGTGATACAAAAGGCATGACATGAAAGCCAAAGTCAGATAAAGTGAAAGACCAAAATAAGAAAGAACAGTGGCACAAAGTCATAGTACAGTCCTAACAAGCCAGTGTCAGGATAAAGGATCATGGATGTTTTCAAGCTGTCAGCAATTTCCTTCAATAAATTGGCTGTAAAGGTTTGATGGCATTTCCCACAGGAAGGTCTGCACCTCTATTAAGATGTATGGCATTGGTTACCCACAGGTAACGAGTCTCACTACAATGTCGTTTTGAGTTCAGAGAAAAGGATTTCTTCTATTAGAAATTATTGTTAATAACAAGATGCCTGTCAGTTGACCTTTCTCAGTAAAACATCACCTGTAAAATCTTTTTGAAAAATCTGACACAGGTCTCAGATATATCATTTGAATTTTCATTCTGGAGCCAAAACTTCATCTTCAGCTACATGTTCATAATTCTCATTAACATCAGTGGAAGCTTGGTGCAAATCCAAGGGCAAAATTTGTCCTCTAGTCTTCCAAAGGGTCTGAAATTGTATATGAAAGATTAAGTTTCAACAGATCATAGAATCATAGAGGTACTGGTTGGATTAACTCTTGGAAGTTTGTAGTTCAACTTTTGACTCAGGGAAGGAGTTTTGCTAACGCTGGATCAGATCATATGTTGACTTTTCTTAAGGAAAAAGGTCAAAGCTTCCAAATGTGGAGACTGCAAAAACTCTCTGGACAAACTTTTCCGGAGTGGCACTGCCCCATTGGTGAAGAAAACCTCACTCCTCCTCCTTCTCCTTTTCCTTTCTTCCTTCTTCTTCCGTAGGGAAGTGTCTACAGGTACAACATATGTCTTAACTCTCACTGTAGTCCCTGGAACTTTTAGGGATCAATTCTTTTGAAGACACATAGTTGCCCAGTGTATTTGAGATGCCAAAGGGACACCTGAGCTGTTTGTATCGGGTTGGAAGAGATGGATACTCATATCCTCCTGATCTGGCAGGTGGAAACCAGGTGGAATATCCAGGGGCATCTAATATAAGCAGAAGCCTGCTGATTTTGGTGATGTGTGGGAAGTGAGGAGGATATTGGTGTTAGACAGACGTGCTGAAATCCTGTGAGTAGGCAGCTCTAGTCACTGCCTTTATATCACACAAACAGTCAACAGAACATATTGACACTTCCCTGTGTAAAAATTGTCTCAGTGTTATGTTTCCCAACAGTTTAAAGTGTTGGCACCCTAAATGATGAATCAGAGCAAAAGAGAGAAAAAAGAGGATACTGTGAAGGAGGGAGTGGACAAAATGAATAAAGGATTGAGAGTTTATGGACACAGTTTCCAGCACATGTGAGAATGGATGGTAGAGGACAGGGACAGGGTTGTGAAGGTCTCTCTGAGCCCAGAGGTTCTGGGGAGCAGGATGATATGTGGGTCACAGCAAAATGTAAGGATAGGAGGAAAATACATACAGGACATGGTGGGGACAGAAGCTGGAGGATAGGGCTCTGCACTGGCTATACCTCTAATAATGAGCAGCACCAGGGCCTGTTCACTGGCCCCAAAGCCAGCTGGCACCTTTTGGACATAACCTTCTTGTTGGACACTCTCTGACTCCTAAAAAGAAAAATTAAAGCCAAATTTCCTATTGGGAATATTTCTGGCCAGGGCTAGTGCCTGTGTCCAGGCAGCACTAGAGCAATGCTGACTGGTGATCACAGCAAGAGGGACTGTTTTAGTGACAGCCATGTGCCAAGGCTCAGACCACTGTCCTGATATATTGATTCAGTAAATGATGTTTGCATTATCCGTTCCCAACAGCTTTTCCCAATAGCCACTTTAGATGTAGCCCTGTTTGGTTGCCAAACCTACAGAGGTGTGAGCCACTCTGTGCTGATTGCACTGGAGACTGCAGAACAATCTTCAGAGCACATACCATCTTCCTACCCACTTATGCTTGAACCACAGCTTAATTCCTGGCTGAAGCACTGGCCAGGTTTTAGGTCTTTGCAGACTCAGAAGAGCCCTGAACAGAGTGAAAGCCAGAACTGCAGCATCTGAAAATGGGAACAATAAGTACCATTAGGAGCTACTTGAAACCTTGAAGAGAGGATATTAAACTATCCCATAGAATATCAGAATTTCATACAGAGAAGCTAAAAAGTTAACTATCCCGTGCCCTCCTTCACTGCTTTCCATAAAATTGGTCTGTGCAGAATTTAGTGGGGACATTTTACTTAGAAGAAGATTTTAATGTGGTTTTTTTTGTTTGTTTGTTAGTTTGTTTGGTTTTTGTTTGTTTGTTTGTTTTGGGGTTTTTTTAAAGAACAAAACAAAGCCTGATCAAATGAGATGATCTCAGATCTTTGGACTGAAAAAAATCTGTGGCTTTTAAGAGAGTCTTTTTTCCAGGATCTGAGTTCATCTATCAGTAAGTTTACCCATAATGTTTGGTCTGTGACTGTCCTGGAGAAATGGCTAGGCAGGAAGCCAAACAAGCTTTCATGAAAACATTTCCAGATTTATGGAGCAACATTGCCTGAGCTAAACAGTCCCTACAAATGGTCTGATTGTGATCAAATGACAAATGAAGTCAGAATATCTAGTATTTCTGAGCAGTTCTGCTGCTGATTAGTACATCCACTCATGTCCTTCCCAGGTCCATCATTTCATTCCTTCCATTTCCTGGACAGAAACAACAAAGTGCTGCCTTCCCTGCAATTTGTTTTACTTTTGCCTGGCTTCCAAAATCCTTTTTCCTCTGATAAGTCTCTGGAATTTTTTTTAACCACCTTATATATTCTCAAATCTACTGTCACCTGAATCCTTCAGTTGTCTAGGAAGAACCCATATGGAAATTGCTTTAAGAAAGTTCAAGGCTATATGAATTTTCAGCACACAGAAGCCATCTGTGGTTCCAGATAAAGAAGAGGGTTGTTGATCCTCTGCTGGATCATTTATTTGTTATCCTTAGAAGTGCAAATGAGGACATGTAAAAGTCTTCCATAAGCAAAGTTATTACTCATGATACTTCATCAATTAAAAAAAAAATCTCAACAGTGTATTATTTATTAGAGTAATTTAAATTCCTCTTTCAGTTATGGTTAGTGGCACCAGTTGCAGATAAGACAGCACTGGCCAGATATGCCATGAACACAGGAGGAGGGATTGCAAAGCCCAAGGCCAGGGAAGTACACAATGAAGACTGGAGGTAACATAGGGGCACAAAGACCCAGAGAGTTTGGGAAAGTATTTGGACATTTTCCTTCTACAATGAACCCAGCTGGGTCAGATAAGCGATTTACAGCCTCTCAGCTGATTGAACTTTATCTTGTTTATTCCTGAAGAAGACAGATTCCCTACAAAAGCAACAACCCTGGAGGTGATTGGGACATTTGTAAGGGCATATCATTTGTAAAGCAAAGCCAAATTTTCTCTTCTTGCCTCAAGTGATCAGGATACATACAATAGGTATGTAGATTGTGTGTAGTCTGACTTTTTCTAAAGGCAGCTTTGAAGTGTCTTGCATTTTTTCAGACCTGAATTAAGGTTTAAACTCTGAATGTTTCTCCATTTTACTTCAGTTAATTGAATATAAAGCACAATCTTAACCTACCATTCTCATCTCTCTTATTATAACTAATAAACATTGACTGGAATAATGCTGTTAAAAACCCCTAAAAACCTCAATGCATTTTATCTTTTATCCAGTTCAGAATTAATGTGTGTCTATACAACGTACCATAATTCCCTCTGGAGCTGTACTTTAGCTCTTGGTACCCTTGTTCTCCTCTTAAGTGCTGAGTTTTCTGTTAGATTGCAAGCCTACAGTAAAACTAGATTTTCCAATCTCAGACAAAGGTCTGCTTACTGGTTATCACAAAATAACAGTGTTTTTGAGAGACACAGTCCAAGCAAGGAGCATTGCACAATCCAAGCAAGGGATTAATAGACTAATGAAGTGCTGCTTGAACTTAGTTCAATAAGTGAAGGAGAAATATTTGAATTTCAGAAGATTCACATGTTTTGAGCAAACCCCAGAAACAGTGATTCAGTATTTCATATTTTCCAGAACCTTCAATTTGATGGAAATGTCAGTATCAGAATATTGGGGGGGGGGGGGAGGGGGCAGATTTGGGCAAATTTCCAAGTATCTTAACTAGTCTATGCTCATGAAGCTCTCTCTTAGCTTATGTAGGTCAATAATAGTTGTCCTTTGGCAGGTTCTTACCACAAATTTTTGCTTCATTTCTGTAGCAAAACTGAAGTGCTGCAAGCATTTCATGTTTGTATGAAAGTTTATGGCTACAGTAAGCATCCTGCAGTTGTACAAACTGTAACCCAAACAGGAAATTCACATTCCTTTTTTTTACAATGAAGTTGACTTTGCATTACCTCTGTGCTCAACACTATGTGCTCAAAACCAACTCAAGACCCTATACTCCCATTTTGCTACATTGGCTTCAGAGAGCATTCAAGAAGCCTTGGAAAGTTGTTCTGATTTTACTGCCTTCTTATTTATAACACATTCTTATTCACTGTTTAATTTTTTTTAATACATAAGAACCTTGAAGAGTAGCTAAGTAGATCAAGATCATCAATTCCTGTGAGCTAAGAAAATGAATTATTTTCTCCTGTATTTTCTAATTTGAGCTCCTTGTTGGCCTACATAAAATTAAGCTTGATTTTTTTTTTTTTCAGTCAAGAAGGTCAGGGATAACTGTAGCCAATAAACAAAGAAGCAAACAATAATGCAACAATAATAGCTAGAAAGATTGATGTTAGTGCTTGGATGCTCAGTGCTCCTGGCAAAATTAATTTTCCTGAAAACATTAATTATTCCTTTTTCTTGGTCCACTGCAAGTTTAGTAAATGCTATGCTGATCAGCCTTGAAGGTTACAGAGGTTGATGCAGCCCTCTGATAAACTTCTGTGTCTCAGACTTTGAGAAGACCACACATGCTCTCAAGTCTTCTTCAGCAGAGGCTGTTGCTCTTGTGGTTCTTGAGATCATAGAATTGTTAATGCTGTAAACCTCTAAGATTTTTTTCACAACCCTTTGTAGTGCCCACTGCTCCCCATGGGTCCATTCCTCCCCAAAAGGTGGATTTCTCTCATCTGAAGCTGGATGAGTACCACAAAGCTGCCTATGCCTGAGATTTAGATTAGATAATAGGAGGAAATTCTGTGCTGTGAGGGTGGTCAGGCACTGGTACAGGTTGCCCAGAGAAGCTGTGGCTACCCCATCCCTGGAATTGTTCTGGGCCAGGTTGGATGGTCTAGTGAAAGGTGTCCCTGCCCCTGTCAGGGATGTTGGAATGAGGTGATCTTTACAGTCAGTTCCAGCACAAATCACTGTGTCATTCCATGATTCTATTAACTCTCCTTGAATCCCCTTTATAGGCACAAAGAAGTGTGTGTTTTTGGAATGCTGTCTATCTGACCTGCCTTAGGAGCAGCTGCATCACCAAGGGCATTGCCCTGATCTCTCCTTGCTAAGTGGGACTGCAGTGGCTGCCTCAGACATGGATAAATCTCCATTGACCCAGGTGGATTTTGGCACCATGCAGGCCCAGAAGGGTGGGCAGCAGAGTTCTAACAGTCTCTACAGAGCCAGGCCATGCTGTCAGCAGAGTAATTCTGCAAAGAGAGCAGAGCTCCAGCCGATATACAGAACTATCTGGCCAGTCCACACAGTACTGCATCACTTGTGAACTTACTGGTTCAGAGACCACTCTCAACAGCTCTGCTCTGCTGGAATTTGCCTGGAGTCTATTTTGGCCCAATACAGATGCATTTGGAACACTGTCACTATGTGCAAACACTTTCCTATTTTGCCAGTGCTATTGGCTACTGTGATTTTGTGGCAAACTTCCTGATACTTACTGTTTTCCTTTTGTTTCCCTGAAGGTCCCATTCTTCAGTATCCTGCGTATATGGCTGAACTTTCATTTTGAGATGAAATGCAATCTTCTGACATGGGGAAATATTTGAAAATTCCGTTCCACAAAGCATCAATCAACTTAAAACAAACAAACAAACAAGTCACACAAACCCAACCCCACCGACATTATTTCAAATAATAAATAACAGTGATTTTTTTTTAGAGGGAACAAGATCACAATACTGTTCCTCCCTCAGCAGTCTTGGGTTTTACTAGTGATGTGCTGCTCCTTTGAACTTTAATTTTTCTCTAGCAATTATGGGGAAAAGAATAAGAAACCACTTTTCCTTCACTGGCTGACCACAAATCCTGATGTAGTATTCCTTTCCAAGGTTAAATTCTTCTCTCTCATTTTCCTTTCACAGAGCCCATGGCATAGAGTTCCCAGTGATGGACCTGGCTGGGCTCACCTTCCTGCACTGTTCTTCATGATTTTCCCTGTTGATCCCTCCTGCCCCGCTATACTCTGATGGCCCCGAGAGATGTTTCTGGCACTTGCGGGAGCTCTGGTGCTCTGCAGTGTGCAGGGATAGGATGAAAGCAAAAGACTGTCTGCTTTCTGCAGCTTTGGTCACTTGAGCAACGCTAAGCATCCATCCCTCCTGGTTTATCTCAAAAGGAAAACGTGGGAGCTGGAATGGGTGGGAGATGCTATTTCTGCCAGTGTCAGGTACTGAATGTGTGATCACCTACCAGGACATATGGCAATTACTTTTCACAGCTCATAATATCTCACATGACTCTTTTCTCATCTAGAACCACTGATCTTTTGAGCCTTTCCATCAAGGGAAATAAAGGAGAAGATCACTTAGCAGCTGCTCTCTTCAATCTCTATTCAAATGCTGATTGTAACTAAGTTTGCCTTGTCAAAATGCTTTTGAACAGGGAAGAAGCTGCTGGCAATGTTTTCCCGGCAGCATATGAGCCTCACCCTACCTGTGCTGGGGATTTCAGACTTCTATAACCTGAACAAAGGGAACAGCAATTGGCCGAACTTCTAAGCCTCTTTTTTTTTTTTTTAAACTTTAATGATGTGACTTTCTCTTCCTTCCTTCCTTCCTTCCTTCCTTCCTTGCTTCCTTCTTTCCTTTCTTCATAGATAAACTCTCATAAAGCAGAAATCTACCAGTTTTAGACAAGCAGCCTGACACTTGATAATTTCATCATTTCACACAGGCATCATGTCTCTGCCTTCTGTAATATCCCAAATTTAATGAACTTTAAAAGTGACGGAAAGGGCCAAGGCTTTAACTCCATATGATGCCTTTTGAAATGTTAATTTGAAAGGGACAAAACTCCCTCAATTAGAAAGAGTGCGATGCCCTTTGGCTATGATCCCCTAATTAAAATTTGCTCTGATGACATGGTTCTCCATGTTTGTGATTGGCTCTGATGCTGATAGATTTGGGATAGGGTAGAATTTCTGATGATCAGAGCAGAATTGAAAATATCTCCTTCCTTTATTTGCAATTTAAATATATCTCAGTAGAATTAATGCTTGTGATACAAATACTTTGTTTCTAAGTCATAACTGGGTTCATGACTGCTGATTCTCTTCTTAGCTGCACACTTTCTCCAGTAAATGATCTCCTAAAAAAAAGGTATTTGTAAAATTCATGATTTGTACCAATGAAAGGATCAAAACAGACCTTTTCTCTATTTTGGTTTTTTCCCTAGCTTTCCATCTGTGGAAACTTAAAAACTTTTATTCACGCATTTCAGTCTTGTCTCACCTGCTAGAGGGAATCCTATAAGGAGCTTGGAGCATTCCCACCTGAGCCCTTCTAACTGATGTTTTAGCAGAGATAAATACACAGGATAATGAACCAAATGTCCCAGTAGTGACTAGCCAAGGTCAGCAGCTTCCATAAACAGTTTAATCTCATTGTTAAAAGAAATAAGTGTGCTGCTTTAATATGAGGGATTGGTAGATGCTTTAGTGCACATCAGAGAATGTTTACTGGAAGATCATTAATGGGAAGAGAACCTGGTAGTGAGCACTATGAGCCAACTGGAGGCAAAAATAACCGCAAAGATAAAAAGCTAGAGATTTTTATAGGAGTAACTGTGCCTCAACAAAGAATTCCATTTTTTTTTTTCAGGTAGGTACTGAAGTTTTTTACATGTCTCTCCAGTGGCTGTAGTCAGGGCCCATCTCTCCAGCCTGCTGGGCTCACTTCACACTGCTGTCAAGGAGACAGAAGTTGTTTCCCAAATTACAGCTCAGATCACATTTTAAACCTCTGTTGGAAGGGAGTTTGTAGGTGCCCCTTTAGAGGCCTTCTTTCCTGTCCACTCCTACTTCTTTCAGCTTCCCTGCATACCTGTCAGAGACTGAAATGTTTAATGGCTTAAACATTGTTAAGATCATGCTTTTGTGCACTCTAGCAAACTGCAAAGAAACAGCTGCTCATCTACCAAAGTCCACCTCTCCCTGAATATACCTCCTAATTTGGACTGCAAAAGGACTTTGAAATAAGGTGAGGGAGTACCACTATCCAGCTATCCCAGGTGCAGAAGGGTGTGCATAGTTGAAGCTACAAACTGGATTACCAGATAAGGGAAGAGGCAAATCCTTCTAGGTGGGATAATCCTTCTTATCAGGCCAATGTCCTCCCTTACCTGATGACTCAGCTGTGAACATTCCTCTGGGAAGCATAAAAGACATTCACTCATAGTCTAGGCTATTCATCTCAGATGATGGACCTTGATGGACCATGATTGATTCAACCACACTGACATATTAGGCAGCTATAACTCTTAAAAAGTGTCAAAGGCTCATGACATGTCCTGTGATGCAGTATTACATCATTCATTTTAAAACTCCCCGCCTCAGGTGTTCCCACCTGAACCTGAGTGTATATAACTCATTAAATCTTTGGCTTTTGAGGACTCCCACCATTCCTGTCGGATCAAGGACTGTGACCATCCCTTCGAGCAACAGACATGGAAATTGCAACTACCAAGTCTCATCGCTGGATCCAGGAGGTGGTGACTATATATTTTTGTACTTTTATCCTTTCTTTCTTTTTCTTTTCCTTACCCATTTTCTTTAATTGTTATTTTTATGCTTTTATATTGCTGTATTACTATAGAGGATAACCACCTATGTGGCTACAACCTGCTTTTCCCTTTTCAGCCAAATTGTTCAAAAATAAACCCTACATATAGATGTATTTACAAACACTCATAATTCAGTGTCATTTCACTCTAATCTGCCCCAAGGGCACTATTAACAAGAACCTGGGTTACCCTTGTGTTCTGGGATGGGTCATAACAGCATCTCACACATCTACAACTATTAATGTTCTGAAATTCTCTGAGGCTCCAGCCTTTTGGGACAGCCCTCCTCTGCCTCATTTACTTACACTGTCTCACCAAACATCCAGTGAAAACAAGTATCTATTTTCCTTGTCTAAATCACTTCATCAGTGATGATTTATTGATTAAATATTTATTAAATATTGAAAAATTAATTAATTACCTTTGGTTTCTGAGGTACAGTTCTTCTAAAATATACCACTTCAAATGAAACTTTGTAGTAGGTTTACATGTGAAAAAAGAAGAAGGGTAATAAAAGCTTTAATTTATTTTTCTGCAGAATTCCATCTGCATTTCTATAGAGTGCTTTTCCATCCTGTATAAACTGGCAAAGAAAAAAACATAGAATGGAAATATTTTCTGGGCACTTTGCATGTTTCTTCTTGCCAGATGTAGACACCCACATTTATGACAGACGCTGTCACCCTGGGCTCTCTGTGTATTGAGATATTTTTAGAGCATTATTCTTCCCATTCTAATGTAAAACAAGTCGTATTACCTATTTCCCAAAGTACTTTTTTTTCGATTTGACTGTAAGAAAAGAACATGGTGACTTGCTCCAATATGCACATGAACCCTATAGACCTCTAGCTTTAAGTGCCCTACCCATGATACTTTTTTGTGAGCCAAAGGCACAGCCTACTCTTCTATCTTCCTTTTCGGAAGATAGAAAACATCATTGTGGGGAATAGAAAGAAATCGAAGGGACACCTATCCTAAGGAGTTATTAAGATGAAAGCTGAGTAGCATCTTGGAGACTCACAGGTTTAACAGACTGAACTAAGTATGAGGGCAGAGACATCTTCACTGTAAAAGCTTTCTTTGCACTTGAAGAGTAATATCTGCGTAAGTCCACATGGGAGGCACTCTGGACTGTGAATTTTGGCTCTTGTTTTTAATTTTTGAGACATAATGAGGAAGAGAAGATGCAACAAGATTTCATAAAAAGAGGCAAGAAACCTATGTGGCCTGATTCATACTTTTAAGACAAGGCATGCATGCTATTGTAGAACTCCTGATTAATTACATGTTTTCATCTAACTACCAACAAAAGCTTTGTGCTGGGGTGAAAAATAGAAGGAACAACCTCATCAGCAAAGCTGTGGAAAAATTTAGCACATGCAGTTAAAGTCAAATCTGCATTCTATTGAGCTCAGTGAAAGAAAAAATAACCCACAAAGAAAACCCTCAAAGACTTTAGTCTTTTCACCCTCTGCTTAATTATGTCCTGGCAGTGTTATAATCCTTAGAAACTTCTTCAGCCTCCAGATGAGCCTGCCCATATTGAATTCTGCTTTTTTATATCTTCTTCTGATATAATTCTGAATTAGGGCGTAAAAGCTGCAGCCACAGATTCTCCTGGAGGATTTGACAGAACACTGGGAAAGAACACTTGATTTTGTCTTTATTGCATCACACATGAGTGCCTCCATCTCGTTAATGTAGGAAATGTGTTATCTGAGGGAGAGGAGCTCAGAAGCTGTGAACATCAGTGCTGTGCTTTAGAGACGGGGGTGTTTTTTTTCATTTTATCTATTAGATGGCAAGGCAAATTAAATGTCTCATCATGATGAAATAACAGCTTTTCCAAATGTGTCCATTTGGCAAGAAAACAGTGTATTTTTGTCAGTGTACTAGCCTCAGTCCCACAAGGGGCCTGACTGGCTTCCAAGCTGTAATAGAGGAAATGAAAAGCTGGGTTACTTGTTGCTGGCCTGTTCTTTTTGTGCTGAAAGCATTATTTGCTTACTTTTACAGGGGATGAAACTTCTCCATCTACAAGCCAACTTCATTCACAGCAATGTTTGCTGTTGAAGGAGGCCAAGGAGCATCTGTGCTGCTTCCTGCCCTTTCTGCAAAACTGCTTACAATTGAGTCTGTGCTTTCCTCTCCTCATGGACTTATTCTCTTTGCAAACTTCCTCACAGATGCGCATTCTGTATAATCTAATCAATGATTTTCTAGCACTGCTACTAATTGCTAATGCCCATGTCAATACTTCAACACCTTATAAACTCTTGCATCTGAAAATGTGTGAAATCCTGGAGTGAACTTCTAATTCCACATCTGTATATTTCCTTTATCTCCTTCCTTCCTCCAAGATCACATTTTTCACTCCTGTGTCTTAGGTTACCTCTTAAAGCAGGAGCACCAAGGCTGCCAGAGTTCAGGAAGTGTTTGGACAACGTCTTCAGTCACATGATGTGACTCTTGGAGCTGTTCTGTGCAGTTGGGTTTTGGTGATCCCTAGAAATTCCCTCCAACTCAGGATATTCAGTGTTTCTGCGTTTTCATATTTACAAAGCCCAGCCACTGAAGAAGTCAGATGTGAAACTTCAGGAGGGATCTGCTGTCCTCTGGAGTCTGAAGATACTGCCCAAAGAGCTCAACCACCCCCTATCCTTTTCCTGACCAGGACGCAAAGCCATTACTGGAGGCTGACCTGGTGCAAAGCCTTAAGATGAGTATTTTGGGAGTGGGCTGGGTGGATGTAAATGAAGGTGAAGGAACCATGACCCCCAGGGCAGCCAAACCCATTCATGTAGTGTGATTTGAACACAAATATTTCACTCTGATATGCAATTTGATATAGTCCTTGCATAGCTACTGTGACAGGCTGTGTGCCACAGCCCATCTCTATTCTAGGGATGACTTTATCAGTATCCTGGTAAGTTCTTCTCCCAGTCAGTGACTTCTATTTCTCTGAGGCTTCTGAGCTGAGGAACTGAAATAAAAGCTGTTAGTTTGTCCTTTGCTCTCTCTTCCCCACTCTGGACATTTAAGTACATTTTAAGAGCACCCATGTTATACCTTGACTAGACAAGAGCCACAGCTTGTGCCTAAACACTTGTGGCCCCTACTAAGTCCCATCTCTATCAGGACCATGAAGCAGCAGTGAGCATAACCAGAGGTTTAACAAGCCTGCTTTCAACTCACCCCTGCTTCCCACAGGGACTAGTGCATCAAATTGGAGCATCTTGCTCTTTATCATGGAGATAATTAGGGTATGCTTGCCCCGTGGATGTACAGGAACTTGAACAGCTCTGCAGCTCACTATGGAGATGGAAATGCTGTGTATCGACTGAATGCTTAGATCTTCAAAGAGCTTTGACATGTCTGCACCTTGTTCCAAACTGTGGTATAAATCAGCCCTTAATGGGAGGGAAGAAACATTTAAAGGATGGAAAAGGAATCTCAACAGAATATTTCAACCCTGCTTCTACAATCCTTCCTGCAGTTTCTCTCTTCTTCTCTTTACTGGATCTTCATCACACCTGTAAGTTCTCAAGAATCAGTATAATACTGTGGCCATCCTAAAGACCCAAACTCTGACTGGATTCAGGGACAGATGCAGGTTTGTTTTGAAATTCACAAAAGTAAAATATATTTGTTCTGTAACAACACAAGCTCACATTTCCTCCCACCACAGGAGAGGAGAGCAGGGCATGCAGGCTCTCAGTGACCAGACCTGTCAAAGGAAGATGGAAATCTCTAACTGGAAAGACAGGAATGGGCTTAAACAAGACATCGTTCAGAAAGGCACCATGAAAGGACTGAAAAGTGAGGTCAGGGTGAGGTTTGAGCTTTGTTAGAGAAGAACTAAAATATTCTAGTATGCTCCTTTTCTTCCCAAAGTGCACCTCCTTCTCTTAAGTGCATCAGAAGATTATGTGGTGGAAAAGTAGATGCAAGAATAACTGACATCCTTATCCTTAACATCCTTGTACTATTTCAAATTCATCTGCACATGTTTTTTCTGTCCTGTCTACAGAATATATTTACAAATAAAATGCTAACTAATCTGTGGTTTTCTTCTGCTTTTTTGAAAAAAGGGCCCAGAAAATCTGCAAAGAGCAAAGGAAGATTTTTATTATTACTTGTTGCATTTTTTAATGTTCTCCTGGCTTCCCTCACAAATTTCAATACAATCTAACAAATATATTTTCAATTTAATGCTATTTTTATACTTTATTTTCCATTCCAGTGTGTCTCATGACAGAGAAGATAACAAAAAAATTAGCTAGAGAAGGATGGATGATGGAAATTGGTTTAAAATATCATTGACTGAAAAGTTAGCTACATCCCAAGGTACTTCTATAGGCAAAGATATAACTAGAAGAGGTGTATGAGCTGACTCCTTAGTGCCTACTTTTTGCATTATAAAGTGCTGAATTCTGTTTTCTGGTTTATCCGTTTAGAATCAGTAAGTTGGATGGATATAGTTTAGAGCAGAGGCTGGACTGTCCCTACTCTTTATATAAAATATATATTTTGTCTCTGTAATGAAACATGAAGTTGTTAGACTTGGTTCACTTGGATGAACTTGTCAAAGCAACTTTTGTTGTTTCCTTTTCCTCAGATAACATCCAGTGTCATTTGATATGTATCTAACTAATGTCTATAAAGTCAGCTTAGTTCTGTCCTCCAAAACATTGCTAAGATTTTAATTTAGATTAATTTGGTTCAACAGAATTAATAATTAGCAGCTTGTGTGGAAGATGATACTTCCTTTTGTCCATAGGCAAGGAGAGAAGGTCCATCTCCCAGAAATATTTGTAATAGATATGAAAAAACACTTGAAAACCTTTATAATACAATATTTCACTAAGAAATACCTCTGTTTGGCTATTTAAACAAGGCCATCTCTGTTTTCTATTATTTCATTAGAGTCTTTAATATCTTTATTAGACCAGTACTATAATATTTACACAAAATGACATTTTTTTACAAAGGATATAAATCTTCAGAGGCTGCAGAAACTTCATGGATGGAATTAAACATTCAAGTTGCTTTTATCAAATGAAATGAAAGTAACTGCTTTTCTGTCCTCTAAAAGGGTAGTAAAGTGATTGGGAGTATTGGCGCGTGTGAAGTTTTTACTTGTTTATAATGCACTTCCTTATTTACTGTGATGCCAACTTTTTAATTTTGGGAGAACTATCATCTTTTATGATGCTGTTGACCATCATTTTTTCAAAACTTGGCCTTATAAATCCTCCTGAAGTTTTTATATAAATCTATTTAGAATTTTTAATGGCATATAAAGCTTCAGCAATGAAAGAAGCATTCCATGCATTTAATATTACTGAACACAAGGGTGCAACCGTTAATCCATTCTCTTGAGCTGTCTTCTGTAACACTTTTGAAAGAAGGGGAATAAAGTTATTTCTTTAACAAGATAATATTGACAGCCAGATGAATCACAGGTATAGTCATGTTTGATGACTCCAGAAACCCTCCTCTTCCTCCCAATGCTTTTGTCTTTCAGCTTACCTTGACTCACAGGCTGTTTGCCATGCTGTCATCTGCATTTCAGGGTTAAAGGATGTATGCCAAGTTAAAAACCTTCCCGACCTGCATTATGAAAGTGGCAGTACTAAAAATCCAATTGTATATATATATTTATGTATAGCCACTCTTTCCCAGAGATAACTCTACTGGGCACTGACTTTACTGAAGAGTTGGTTCAACACTCTAATTATTCTGACTTCCTGTTATTAATGTTCCTAATTACTAGACAACTACTTTTCATTAATAAGGAAGTAAAATAACATGTTATGTTATAAAATTGACTGAAAGCTGAAAAAAGTGTTTAGAGGGTATTTGCTTATTTGAAAGGTAGAAATTTTTGAATGAGATAAAAATTGACATTTTAAGAAGATGAGGGTATTTTGGAGGGAGGTTTTTTGTGGGTTTTTTTTTTTTTTTGGAGGGTGGGGTGTTTTGTTGTTTTGAAGAGAAATCACTGGGGCAAAGCAATGGCTCCTTGCCCATTGCTTTTGTCATCCCAAGAGCCAAGCATACACTCTCCATCTGCAGAATTTTCATTCCATACTGAAGACCAGAAAATAAATTGGAATAAACCACAGAATAAGTTTATTCCTCAAAAGCCAGATTCTGATTCTTTACTTCTGTAGTGCACTGCATCATCTTCTACTAACACCCACTGAATTCTCATTGACACACAGTTTAATTTATCAAAGGTACGTGGTCCTGGAGAGCCACTTTATAAACACACACAGAAGATGTTAAAAAAAGATGAACATAAAAGTTGTTTTCGCAGAGATTTTTAAAAAATGCATCTGTGTTAGGTTTCGCCTTAGTTTTAGCTGGGCCTAGATTAGGCCTTGATTTTAGTAGGCCTCAGTTTTAGTAGGTCCTGCTACTGTTATGTAGCTTAGAGGGGACAAAGATCACCTGAATTAAGCAACCAAAGAGATATTTCATATCATCTGTCATCAGAACAGTTATAAAAGGGAGTGAGGGAAGTGCCTTTCTCTCTTTGCTTCATGGCTGCTTGACTGACAAAGACGTGTGTGTTGTTCTGGGGAGCGAGGCCTTGCTGCCACTCACCGCTACTTTTGCAGTGGTTCAGGAAAGTAAACAACTTATTATTTTTAGGGTTTTTTCCTCCTCTCTTGCTGGGTGTTTTCTCAGGAAGAGTCTTTTAGGGTATTTTTGTGGGCTGGGATGATGGAATCTGTATTATTGGGTGGGCAACTTGGTGTGGAGTTATTGTTTTCTTTATCTTTGTATATGTGTGTTATATTGCAGTTTTACCTTTTAATTTTCTCTCTTCTGTGTAAATATAAAAGGCTTGCCATTTTAAGCTTTAGGGTTTTTTTCAGTTTTTTTCCTCCTCCCTCCTTTTCCCTTGGGTGGGGGAGGCTCTGACTCTGTGTTTGGGTACTTGGCACTTTGTCAGCTCAACCAACACAGCTTCGAGTTGTCCTTGATAGAACTTGCTTTTCCAGTTCATGGAGGCTGGTTCATCCCTGCAAATGTCTATAAGAGATTTTCAGAAGTCTAAGTATGCTGCAGTAATTGACCGGTCCAGCATAAAGGATCTTGTGGTGGGAGGGGAAATTTCATTTTGCCACACCAGTGATGTCAAGAGATGTTGTATTATAATTTCTTCTACAGATGGGGCAACATGGAATGAAATGATGGTTACAAGGGAGGTAGTAGAGGAAACCTGTGTCAGAGTGCATTTTGGAGGAGTAGGGTAGGAGGATGAGGGAGACCTGTGTCATATGAAGGAGATAAGATGAAAGAGAAAGGACTAGGTGTGGTCCTTGACACGGTTGTGGCAAGGATAATTATCTTGGTCTTTCTCCATGTTTCCCAGGGCATTTTCCTCTTCTCTAGTACAGGACTGGAGGGTACCTTCTGCGTAACAGCTTCTCCTCACCCTATAGTGAGTAAATCTCTTTCAGCATATAAAGTGACTGATATTTTCGGTCTTTTTCTCCCCCTCAACTGTCGCTTGAAGGCACTTTCTTCAGCTTTCTGTAGCTCCTGGCATGACTATTAATGGAAAAAGAGAGAAGAAGAAAGAAGGTGCCAGGCTGGACTAAGGGTCTGGGATTGCTCTAAAAAGTGGGGATGGAAGAAGGGCTTGATCCCTTTGCTAGTGCTGCTCTGTTTGGGACAGGTGAGAAGCAGGAATGTCTGTAGCTAGAGAAGGACACTAGAAAAATTTCTCCCTAGTTTTGACATCGAGGTCATGGGCACCATGACATTATCTGATGTCCCTGCCCCTGGGACTCTGTCCCTAGAGGCCCTAAAAATATAGCCCATTTTCTGACGTTTGGGTTTTTTTTAACCACAAGCCCATGGGATCACCTGTGAAGTTCACAGGACTAACTAATCCTCTGGCTTTTTTTTTAATAATTACTCAATTTATTTGATATTTTCTGCTACATCCTTGTTTTCCATCTATCAAAATGTTCCTCAAAAAAAGGAAGGCTTTTAGATTTCTGATGATGGCTAAACCTTGTAGTCCAGGAGTCGCTAAGGAAGACTTTTTGTACTTAAATAGTCCAACTAAATAGGTAGTTTTTTCTTGAGCATTATTCCAGCACAGATCATTGTGAGCTCTAATTAATAAATAAGCAGTATGCTCCTCCTATTTCTCCATGGTCTATGGTAAAAGGAACATAGCAGAAGGCACTTTTTCTAGTCTAAAACTTATGCTGTCACGTTAACTATGTTGAAGCATTGAAATATTGATTGAAGGGAGTTTTGAGTTAAAGAGCAAGAAGTACATAATAGTGTCTTAAAGGAAATGCAGGTTTGATGAGCACATTTCAAGTATGACTTTCTACTGTGAAAATGTTGCAAAGTATTTAAATAATGAAACTGGAGCAAGAATTGCAAGTTTATTTTCTCACTTTCTTCCCATATCCCAAGGCAATACAGATGTCACATCTTTGCTGTTTCTCTGCTCCCTAAAAATTACATCAGCATTAAAAGGCAAATGTCTACTTAATATTTATACAAGGAAAGACTCTGATGGGTAACATTTCATCTGAAATGCTTTCTCGTTAGAGAAATTGCATCAGAAACATAATGCCTTACGAGTCTATCTAGGCCAGAAGTCTAATCAAATTAACACCACTTCAGTGCTAATGAGGACTTGTAGTCATTCACCTTAATTAGCCATTCTGAATAAATATATTTTTAGCACCGTGCCATTTAGGTATCTCAGTTCTACAATCCTGTCCAACTTCTCATGACCTTAGTGATGAAGTTACAGAGGCAGAAGGAGCACCAGCAGAGGAGGAAATTTTGATGCTCCCCTTACACTCCTAACAAAAACCAGGCCATGTCCTTGGTGAATGTGTTCCTAATATAAAATGCAAATGCTCACAGTAATGTGTAGCTGTATTTGAAGCACTGAATGGGACTTGCAGATTGGGGTCTGCACAGTCCCAGTGGGATCTGTAGCTTCTGGGACCTGCAAATGTATAACAGCAAGAGAGATGGCCTGGAGTGTGCACAGGGATTGGATTCACCTACTAGTCTCTTACTCATTTTGGATTTTCCTTCAGAAAGGGGAGGTTCACTGTATGCTATAAAGCTGTCAATGCACACTTTCTATGAAAGTAAATACCATGCATATGTATGTCGGCATTTGTTTTACATAAAGCATGCCCGAGGGGTCTCCAGATAGTGGTTGTTATAAGAGTGTTTGAACATTCATAATATTTTAGTCTTGGTGATATTTTGCTTGTGTTTGGTTATATCAATTATGTTTGGATTTTTTTGTCATGGATTCACAGAATGGTTTGTGTTGGAAGGGAGATTCGAGATGGGAAGGGAACCTTCCACTAGAAGACAAGACATACTACCAGCTCTTTTTGAATAAAGCACAAAACATGCAGGTTCATTGCAATCAATTACAGGAGCATTTCAGTTTACTTAACGCCTGCAAGTTCCACTTTAGCTGCAGAATTCAGTCCATACAATTAAGATGAAATGAGGTGTTCAGTACTTTCTCAGATTCAAATGCAAATAAATCCCTTTAACTTTACTAAGAACTTGACAGGCATTACATGGAGAAAATAGGCTTGAGACAGTCGAGGAAAGGCTTGTTTCACTTCCATGGTTTTAACTTGATCCACTCACAGTTTTTGAGACAGGAAGAAGACAGGCTGGGGATCTTCCTGTTTACGTGTTCCAGAGGGAAACCCTTTCAAGTTGTCATTTAAAGCAAATGCTCTGCTGAATGGGGATTTTTTTTCAGATGGGGATTTTGCAGTATTATGAATTAAAGTCACAAATACAGTTTCACATTCCTCTTTCTTTATTGGGAAGAGTAATTTTCTTTTGAAGAAAAATCTTTCTGCATTTGTAACTCAAATGCTGCTTCTAGAAACCCCCGGTCACTGTCCTGTGTGTATCACTCTGTGTAGTTGCAGTGATAATCCTTGATGTATGGGTATCCACAAATATATGGATAAGATTTGCTAAACTAAAAGAAAAATATCATTATTTAATGATTTGGGTTCAGAAAAGGAGAAACCTCCTTTATAAATTTTCTCTAGCAGTAAAGCAAATTATGATTTTCCTCACCACAAACAAATCTTCCCATGGCAGTCTTTGACAGCATTTGTAAGATATATGGATTCAGATTGCAGGTCCAACATGAATTAAGATGCTAAAACTGACTCTTGAGGAAAAAGAAATGACTGAGTAATTGGATAGAGTTGGTAGAGGCACTGCCACTTTTGTGCAGAACCTCGGAGTTTTTGACAGTAGTGTCTTTATTCCTCGCCCCACAGTGATGAAGCAGCAGACCAAGGGGAGGAAGCTCTGCTGTCAGACTGGCTTTCAAATTAATGAGAGAAGGAAATCAGTGCCTCATGACTATACACTGGGTGCTGTTAACTGCTCTGGAATTGTCCTGGTTTGTCCTTACCCTGATGCTGACTACCCTTGCTCCTTGAGCCCATCACTGCAGACATTTCAGGATTATTCAATTTCTTTAGACATCAACATGACTAAAGTTTGACTAGTTTGCAGATAACTGATTTTCAGAGCTCCTAATCCATGGTCCAGAAAAGAAGTAATTATAAGTAATGTCTTGTGCCTCTAAAAATTGGGATCCTGAGTTATCTTTTTATGTTTTGTTTCCCACATATTTGGGTATTGTCACACTGAAACCTGTATGGCCTCCACTATGTGTGAGTGCAAAAAGGGAGATGATTCCAGGTAAAATGTGTACTTTTATCCACATACATCTGTTTATTTCCTAACACACTGTATGATTTTATTATTTTTACAGTTATATGGATTTGAAGAGGAAACTTAAAATATATTTTTAATTCCTATAAAGAATAGAATGCTGAGAATCAGCCAATGGCTAGCTGAAAAGGCAGTAGGATTTTTATACAATTATAGTTTATGGGTAAAAGTGAGTCAAAATATGCAAAGAGAGGAAATACCATTTCTTATTGACAGCTGGAAAAATACACATGCTTTTATACTCACTGGGACTTTGCTTCTAAAGCAGAACCTGAGAGCCTGAAGCTAAGCAGAGTTTGGAAACTGCTCTGAATATAACTTAATTATGTTAGCTGATTAGACAATTTCAAAGAAACAGGCAGTTGGTATCTGAGCAGAGCAGGGTACTTAATCAGAATAGAAGTAATAACATTTGTAGCCCCTGTGGTTAGAAGAGATAGAAAAGCAGGTAATTATAGCACAAAAGCTAGTGACTAGCTGGAATGAGATCTGAGGGAAATTACTGTGTGTCACATTGCTGTGTCTCTATTGATACAATTATTTTCAACATCCAATACAGTTATGATTGTGTTTCCAGGCACAATTTTGAAGATCATTTGTAAGTCTTTTGTAAACAGGGCTGAGAAATTATATACAGAGCAAATATCTAGCAATGGTGTTCACTGTATCATTTGCCTTGACCAATTCCATGATAGTGCTCAGCAGCAGCTTGGATTCATCCACATAATTTTCATGAGTAGCAGAGATGCCATAGATGGGGTATTTCTCATTTGGAGATTCACTGCTTGCTCATCTGAGATATTCAAAGTGTTATTTCATCATTAACAGTTTGCATTGCATTGCTTTTTTACAAACCAATTTGCTAGGAACCATGTCCATATGCATCCAAGCAACATCAAAGCACCTTTGATAGATAAATAAACAGTCCTCACAGCTGTGAGTTCAAAGCACAACTACTTTAAAACAAGTATTTCATGCTATTTTAGTGTGTTCTGGTTATCTCAAACACATGTGGGTAGCACATAGTCAGAAACACAGACAGAATCTGCATTTTACAAAGTTTTCCTGCAACTAGCAAAACTTATGAAGCCTAATTTCCTAAAATTTTGTGAAATTGTGGTTAGAGTTTCTGCTTTTTAATAAGATTCAAGCATGTTCTGAGTCTTTTCTGTTGTCCAAGGTCTTTGCATCTAAACTATATGAAATATTAAGCTTGGCCTGTAATCTTCTCTATGAAGTGTCACTGACAGAGTTGTGGTATTTGTGCTATTTTCACGTGAATTCCAGAAGATTGATGTACCTGAGACTTTTGTTCTTATGTCAAATTTGTGTGAAAATGGTCCTGATGATCAATTAATGTTGAAAAGATGGGACAAGCAATCACACATACACTGACACCATGACTTCCTTTACTTCCTCCAAGAAATGAGGTAACAATCAACTACAAGCTTTTATCTGAGCTGCAGAAAAAATGCCTCCAGTTACGGGGAAGAAGGGCACATTAGTTACCAGCGCTGGCAATTCAAGGAAGACTTGCTCCAGTTCCCACTGACACAGTGTGATAGATGTAATGTCAGTTACTAAAAACCCTTTCATTGGTTTGCTTTAGAACTTGCTGAGTGTGGCAGAACTTGGATCCTAATTCAGTGTCCCTTAAGCAGAGGTGTAGAAATGGTTAGGACAGAGTAACAATACCTTCCAAGTTTGTAGGGTAGCTGGTTGGTTTAACCTGCACGAAAGAAGGTTTAGATTTGATACCAGGAATAAATTATTCACTAGAAGGTTTGTCAAGCATTGGAACAAGATGTCTAGGGAAGTGGTGGAGTCACCATCCCTGGAGGTACTTAAAAGTCATGGAGATGTGACTTGGTCTAGTGGTGGGCTTTGCAGTGCTAGGTTAATGGTTGGAACTGATGATCTTAGAGGTCTTTTCCAACTTAAATGATTCTACTCTATAGAAAGACTGGGTTCTAGAAGCTGAATAAGAAAACAAACTCGTGGTAATTCAAGAGCCTGTGTTATTCAGGAAGTGAGAGGCTCATTAGTGCTCCCAGTGGTGAGGTACTGATCTCGAGCTGAAGATGCAAAGAGAAAGGACTCTTACAAGCACCCTGGAAAAAATAACCTACTTCACCTTGGGGACTTGAGATAATAATACCTTTTCTTACTCAGAGAGCTTACAGATGAAGAAGAAGGTGGGTAACTGGAAAAGGTAGAAATAAGACAGCCAGAATGTCCAGATATGTGAGCCTTATGATGTAAGAAATTTAAGTTGTTCAAGGAAGCAATGTGAATATTTAGAGGCAAATCCTCCTGAAAGGGATGGTCACGACCTAGGATGTGAGAAATCTCAAAGGTGCTTTTTCAAAACATGACAGTTTAGTTTTGCTCTCCATCAGAGAACAGTCAGGTGGAATGTGTTAGTTAAGGAGATATTAGGCTCTTTGTTGATAATTGAAGAGAATATCATTACAAGCTCCAGGGAATCTAAGTGACAGATACACAGATTTATGTATTTATATGAATACAAAAATGCAACATTATTTGGAAATTTTACAGAAAAACAAGCACAAAGAGCAAAAGAACACTAACATATGTTGATAGAGTACTAAAAAATCCATTGCCTTATGGTGTTTAAATTCTTCTTAACACTCTGCATACTACTAAACTTCTCTCTCCTCAAATTGTTTAATTATTGGCATTCTTGAAGTAGAGACAATTCACATTTTATAGAATGAGGTTACTGCAGAAGTTACTGCAGGAAACACAGAGACCATGTTTAAATTTGGCAAAGACACTTTATGCAGTTGTTTTCACTCTAACACTTTTGTGAAAAGGAAAAGTAGTATATTCTTCAAAGAATTATGTTTGCATGAGTATCATCAGAAATCTTTGTGCAGCCATCTAGAAAATTCTAGTGAGGGTTATGAATTCTTCCACCGAGCAGCAAAGCTATTCTGTGTTGGGATAAGGAACCAACAGCATATTATTTAGAATGAAGGTCTGAAACAGTAGTTGCATCAGCTAATTTTCAAGTGGTCCCTGGGGTTGAAAAATATTGTCACAGGCACTCACTGAGTAACAAAATATGAAAATCAGTCTACATAACTTATGAAGAAGAAAAGGACCCAGTTCATTAAGTGGTTAATGGCAATGACCTCCTCACCCCTTCTCCTTCAATAAGCTATTCACTCAATAAATATGCAGTCCTGCTCTGCTGCAAAGAGATGGATATGTAATGAAATGAGGTGGTCACCACAGGAAGCAGTTTTGCTCTCTCCACATCTCCTGTCTTAATTCATCATCTGCAAACACTTGTCTGATGCCAGGGCCCTGAGTGCATCCCCTCCTTTCCAGGAGTTTTGGTGCTGGGGTTCAGGGCCACAAGAGCAGAGGTGGCAGTGATGTGGAAATCTCCTTCATAGAAATTTGTGACAGGACACCACAAGGCTGACCCAAGCTGGGGTCTCTTGTCCTGCTGGCCATGTTACTGAGATTGTCTTCTGGTGGAGAGGACAACAGGGAATGGATTTGCCCTTTTTGGTAGCAGCTGAAAACTAATCAGAGTTTGCAGCATCTACAAAAAGAGGAATGCAAAAGCCATTCCACACAAATTATCTACCTATAGTAGTGCCTGAAGGCACATCAATTTAAAATCCTTCTGCCTCAGATGCAAGCACAGCAGAGACTCTGCTTCAGACTAGCTTAAGCATTTCTGAAATTGCTTAGCTATAAAATAATTTTATTTCATGGTACAGAGCAAAGTTGTGATTAAAGTACCTTTGGGACTGTAGCACCTTAGAAGATTCACTGGTCATCCTGCAGTGTGAGATAGTGGTCTCATTTTGAATTCCCACATAAATACTTCTCTGCAAATCATCTTTGCACATATATGTAATGGAGTTGGGAGGAGAGAATATGTTGTGGAGTTGTGACAGGTCTGACAGGTGCATTGTCAGCTGTGACAAGGTAGCTGAAAGGGCAGTTACTGCAACCAATAAGGCTAATATTTGCTCTGGGAAGAAAAATAGAAAAAGAAAACCCAAATGGAGAATTTCTGCTGTAGGTAAAATCAAATGATTTAGTACAAATGAGGGATAAACAACTGAATTTAAATGCAAAAAAACCCCAGTAAACTTATTTAGGGTTTGAGTCTCACAGTGGAATAGATGTGCATATTCATAGGCTAAGCAATATAAAAGTCACCTGAAAGACAAGATACAAAAACCCCACAACTAAAACTGCCAATTTGATCTTTCTGGGGGGAAAAAAAGAACATAATTAATTGCTTCATCATCAGTCTCATAGCCTGTATTTCCCCTCTGGATCCAGGATACCCAGCTGCTATTTCACCCCTGGCAGACAGGTTAGCAATATGCTCTGAGCAGACCAACACTGATACCAGTTATAGATGCAATGCAGCCCATCATTCATCTAATGGCTGATGGGACATCCAGCGTGTGATCAGATGGATTATTTCTCTCTTCTCATTTCTTGGGAAAGAGTCCTTCTAGGTCTGGAGATGCCTCCCATCACTGTGATCATGCTGGAGCCTCTGTGTGTAAGTCTAACCTGGGTGTTATTCTGATGCTTTTAACCAGTAGACACCACACCAGTGGCAACACGATGCCTATAGTTCACTGAAAAGAGCTGGAGAAAAAAACCCCAGCTAATTAGAAGAGTCTAAGTATCTAATTGAGGTACATGAGACATACAGGCCCAACAGAATGAACAAGTGGATTTTACCTGTTCCAGGAGTTTGAGCAGTGCTGGGGCACAGAATCCACAGCTCAACTGTAGCACAAAAAGGCTAGAGTAGCCCCTGCCAGTGTCTTAACTGAACAAGCCAGACTTATTGTAAACAGTTCCCATACAGTTCCTGGCACCTGGAACATGGCCCGTTTCAGAAAGGTCAGCTGGTTGATGGTTTGGATGCTAAGAAAGTTAAGCTCTATGGATGAGGCGCAGACATTATCAATTGACTTTAAGGTCAGAAAACATTCCCCAACATTATTTAGTTCCCAGGTATACCTTAACTGGGTTTGGAAACAATGACTTTCTACTACCATTCTGCCAATCTCTCCTAGGTTAGGCAGTATTTTCGCCAAACTTCCTTGATTTTTCTTGCAAAATCTCTCTCTGTTTTTTGTTTTGTTTTGTTTTTTAAATATGCCAACGGATTAAATTAATATATAAAAACATCCATCTTAATGACTCTCAATATTTGTTGACCTAAGGGAAAAGTATCACCTGAGGAAAGGCAAGGTCATTATTTATTTAGTGACACAATCATTCTTCATATTCTTGGATGGGAGTGAGTCACTGTATCCTGTGTCATCTCAGACATTCACTGCTACAAGTACTCAGCTAATCCCACCAATGACATAGGTTGCTAGTAAAATTTTTAGTTTTTGAATTAATTCTTGAAAGGAGCAATTACATTAGTAGCCTCAAGGGTAGTAAGGATGTAAAAACTGAGAGTTGAATTGAAAGAACTCTCGTTCACTGAATTAAAGACAGGATATACTTATATGCCCATGTGCTTCCCTGATTAACAGATCTGAAAACAACAGTTGTGCTGGCCTCCAGGAACTGAAACTCACTGGGTCAAAAAAAACCCCAACTTAATTTAAAGTGTAAACTAAGTGTATAGAAATTTTTAGCTCTGTGTATTAAATTATGTGACGAATTTTAAAATGCACTCTTGTGCTTAAAAGAATTGATTGGAAGTTGCAGAGAACGAGTCAAAAAGTAGACTGAAATGGAGTGGATTTGAGGTGTACTTCTGGTCTGGCAATGTTTATCTATTTATATTCTCATGGATGTCTTCATTTTCTGTTTTCTTCTATCTCTGCCCATCATATCTAACTGGTAAGTTAATTTGGGATTCATCTCACCTATCTTGCTGCCTATAATGCTGACATTTATATCTGATCTAACCCCTCAGGCTTCCTCTTTAATCAATGGAAAAAGATGGGTTCTTTTAGTTTGCATTTCATTTGAGCTATTTTAGACATCAGCAAAATCTGATGAGATAAATTCTCTCCTAAATATGCTTATTTCTCTCATTTGAATATGAAGGAATCCTGGAGTAACTGCTGTGGGTGAAAGTGTCCACATTTAATAGAATAAGATGAATACCTTTGGAGACAACATTGTAGTATCAGCATGTAGCAAAAGAAGATGTGGCAAAAGGCTGAGAGAATTGAGAATGTTCAGTCTGAAGAAGAGACAGTTTAGGAGTGACCTAATTGTGGCCTTCCAGTAGAGATGGAGAGACACTTTTTTGTAGGGGAATGTAGTGACAGGAAAAGGGGTAATGGCTCTAAACTGACAGAGGGCAGGTTTAGAATACATATCAGGAAGAAATTCTTTGCTATGAGGGTGGTGAGGCCCTGGCACAGGTTGCCCAGTGCAACCATTGCTGCCCCATCCCTGTAAGTGTTCAAGGCCAGGTTGGATGGAGTTCAGAGCAACCTATTCTAGTGGAAGATCTCCCTGTTCATGGCAGGGGTGCTGGAACAAGATGAACTTTAAGGTCCCTTCCAACCCAAACCATTCTGTGATTCTATTATTCTATGAACTGCACCAGGCAACATGAGCTCAGTAACAGACTAGGGCTTAGTCACAGGAAGCATCCTCACTGCCTTTGCTGAAATCATGCCAATTTAAGAGATCATGGTTTGTTCTTGTGTGAGATTATTCATGTTCAAACACACTTGGTTGAGGTGACGTCCTCTGTTAAGCTTTTACTATTGAACAATGTTTCTCTGTGTTCTTTATTTTTTAAAGTCAGTCATTGGTGTACAAGTGGAGCTGGGCAATATTTGAGTGCCCTGCCACTGGTGGTGAGAATTGTAATTGAGGAGGGGCCACCCTAAGCAAGGCATTGGATGTGCTGCACAGCAGTCCTTGCTTAGAAGCTAAAGAAGGAGATTGCTCTAAGCATGAGCTTCTGAAATCTGCTGAAAACCATGTCCCCTTGACAGCAGTTTTTGAGCAGAAGTTCTATGTTCAGCCCCAGAGGCCTCATTTCTGTGGCAGTGCTTTCAGAGATGCTGTGCATGAGGGAAAAACTTGAGTGTGAGGGGCATAAATTTAGAACAGTTATGCTTTTCATGTATCAAGGCAGTGGTGACTTCCTAAAAAACTATGACTGCAACATACGAAATGAAAGAAAAGAACTAGACCACAAAGTGCTATAGGCGATGCAGTTCAGCCTAGGTTTCTGCTCTCCTTCCCCAGGTCCCTTGCTTCCACTCAAGTACAATTTAGAGGGAAGATTGATAGCACAGCTAGCTGAGGGATTTGGTTCTAGGCACACAACAGGCTTTAGGAGGCTGTATGTAGTGATAGAGTCTGTATCTTCATAGTGCATGTTCTACCTGTGCTCCACAGACAGTGAGCAGATTGGGGAGGCACTCAAAATAGCTGAAAAATCTCAGGCAGTGACATGTGCTGTCTTTCTGATGTTATTCTGTCTCTTTTCATAGGAAAGTTAAATGAATCTACATATATTAAGACATTTTTGCTAATCTAAAATTAAGCAGAATAAAGATTAAAGAACTCCAAACATGCAGAGAGAGAAAAGTGCTTCTGCACCCCTAGATCTGAGGAGAGAGCTGGTTTCATCTCACCTTCCCTTAAGATAGCATCAATATACCATCCTTCCATTTATGCCAACATTTTCATTAAAAAGAAGAGATCTGGAGTCATAGATCAGATAGGAGACACACAGTCTACCCATATCCCATTCTGTTTCATACTTGTTCAGTTTGAGAATCTTGGGGTTGTTCTGTGCAGGGCCAGGAGTTGGACTTGACAATCCTTGTGAGTCCCTTCCAACTCAGGATACTCTATGACTCTAGAAGATTCCTTGCAGACCAGGAAAATTAGGCGGAACCATAAATAGTGAGGATGGAAGTGTGAGATCAGGATGGTTAAATCACTTATCAAAGAAAGAATTACCCAGGTTTGTATTTCCTGCACCAAGGAAAATCTCCCCAGTGATTTTGGGTGTGCTGCACAAATATTTTTGTTTATGAGGTTTTATTTCGTCTGCATAGAATCACACCATCCCACAGAATGACACCTGACACCACAGGTGTCCTGTGGCTCAGACTGGTAAAGGGTAATTCATTCATAAACTCAGGACTTTAATGCTCTTATTTCCCTGCTCTGATTTTTAATATCACGAGGTTCTGAGAATGGCTTGTCTGGTAACTGGAAAGGCCGTGGAAGAAGAGTGGGGAGAAAGGCTAATGATGGACTCCTTTGGGGTATGAAAGGAGTGGATTTATTCATGAGGGGAACTGTACTTACATGATGTTGCTATTATGAAAAGAGACACGTTTCTATTGTACTGAAGGAAGGGGAGAAATCCTTTTAAAAAGCATGGGGTAAAAAACATCCCACTCTAATGGAGATGGAAGCAATCCATTAAAGCATATGGTCTGGAAGCCTCAAAGTGTCTATTAATAATTTTACCACTAGCTGGAGATAAACAACAACACTTTCAGTGCTCTAGTTTTCTCTTTTTAAAATTAGTATTATGAAACTTTCTGTGTGGAGACTGCTTAATTAATTGACATTTGTAGATCCTTGGAGGAAAAGGTCTAGAAGAGAGCTAAGCCTCATGGCAACAAATAGCTTACAAAAGTCAAGAAGATTTCCAGATAACTCTACGCTGATGGGAAAGAAAAAGTCATAGTGAGTTATGTGGTCATGGCCATATATTCCTCTCCCTTCTTTCTCTGCACTTTAATATTACTTATAGTAAAACAAGCAGAAGATGCAAATAAAGTGGAGTTTTGGGTGAGGGAGACAAATAAAAACTCTTTTCACAAGGTCAGTGGATTAGGTTTAGAAGAAGAATGAAAAATCAATTAATGAAGGCAGAAAAAGTAATAAAGATGTTCTGAACTGAATTCAACATAGCCTTGTGGTGTGCCTGTACTTGGGACTTCACCAAGAAACAAATGTATGTATATCATCATGGCTGGGCTTCACAAACGAAGATTTGGGAAGGGCACTACCCACACTCCCTGCAAGTGTGCTGGTGGCTAAAAAGGCTGATACGGGATAGGCAAGTCCGGTCACAAAAGGCACAGCAGAAAGTCTCCTTTGATGATATTGGCGAGGAATTGTTCTTTTTTGCATTGTCTTTTCTCCTTGAGACTGACTCTGCGTGCATTCTCAAAGGAAGCAGCAGCATTGTGAGTGGTGTGTCTCCATGAATCCTGATTGGAGACCAGAGTGGACCACTGGTGGCAGTCAATATGGCCAAGGCTGAGGTGTTGTTTCAGGGAGTCCTTGTATCTCCTCTTTGAGGCTCCTCTCTTGCGGCAGCTGGTGGCAAGTTCTCCATAGAGCACAGTCTTCAGAAGGCTGTGATCCTCCATGCTGGAGACGTGCCCTACCCCGCGCAGCTGTGTTCTCATCAGCATGGCCTCGATACTGGTGACTCCTGCCTGTTCAAGAACAGACATGTTAGTCATGCAATCAGACCAGTGGATATTTAGGACTGAACAGAGGCAGCGCTGATGGAAGCGTTTGAGGAGTCGCAGGTGGTGTCAGTAGATCCTCAAGGGAAGTTCTAGCCAGGTGGGTGTTGGTCTCTTCTCCCAGGCACTCAACAACAGGACAAGGGGACGTAGGCTCAAGCTCTGCCAGGGGAAATTTAAGTTAGTGAGCTGCTGTTCTGCACAAAACTCTAGCAGGAGTTGTCGCAATTTCCAACACCATGCTTGCCCAGGACTCCTTTCCAGGCTTCAGAGTTCTCACCTTCTCTGGTGTTGAAGTCACCAAGGATTATGATCTTATCATCTGCAGGAACCTTTTGGGTGAGGCGGTGCAGGT
>JAWWEV010000115.1:110422459-110440867 GCA_035583235.1 Hafferia zeledoni
ACCTTCTCTGGTGTTGAAGTCACCAAGGATTATGATCTTATCATCTGCAGGAACCTTTTGGGTGAGGCGGTGCAGGTTGGTGTAGAATTTGTCTTTTTCTGCTGGGTCAGCTTGGAGAGTTGGGGCATGTACGTTAAAAAGAACATGTTGCTTGTCGTGTAGTGGGAGGCGTAAGGACATAATGTGATTGGAATGACCTGTTGGGCTTGGACGGTGACAGTGAATACCTCAGGATACAAGTTTAATTAGAGTATCCTTCTCTTAGATGGATAGCCTTACAGGGCTAAGCGAGCTCCATCTGCTCAGGTTTTGGAATTAGAGTTGTCTTTTTCCCAGGATGGTTGTGGAGGGGCTAGTAAGCCCATCCTGCCTGTGGACACATTTTATCTGACGCTTCAGCTGAGACCTGTCTGGCATAGGAGACCCTACCAGAGGCACAAACCACTGCCAGCATAGCACACAACGCCATGAGGGCACGCAAGGTTCTCCCCCACGACAAGGGGGTGTCCGTGGAGAAGAATGATGTATGTAGG
This sequence comes from Hafferia zeledoni, assembly GCA_035583235.1. NCBI lineage: Eukaryota > Metazoa > Chordata > Aves > Passeriformes > Thamnophilidae > Hafferia > Hafferia zeledoni. The sequence continues at coordinate 110,422,993 of JAWWEV010000115.1, forward strand.
TACCAGCCAAAGTGTAGATTCCTAAGCATGGGGAATAGAACAGGGGAGGGAAGCTAAAACTGACTCACTGTTTCTCCTTTCTCTTTTATCACAAGAGCAAGCTTCTGAAAAGAGAGAGATAAAAGCATGTTGAATTGTTTCCCCCAATTTGTAAATCATTGATTCACTCCTTCCATCTAACAGGGATGTTTCAGTTGTTTTAGATGACAGCAACAGGAAGAGGCTGGAGTGATAGTGAAGATAGAGAGTGCACCACCTTGCAGGCATCTTGTTTGCTTGGTTTGATGAGCCAGATGTTTTGTCTTTCTACCAAACTGCAACAACACAGTTTCTTTTTTATCAAATGACTTGTGACACCAGATGCAGGTGGTCAGCATGGCATGGAATTTGCTAAAAGACTGATCTGATGTGTAATCAAGGACACTGCTGAACTGTGCTGGAAGGCAGGTGGGAGATGGCTTTTCTGCAGAACAAGAAGTGGGATCAAATTCTGAGAAACTCTCTCACCATTCATGCATCCCAGAGCACTGAAGAGCAGCACTCTGCTGCCCACTGGGCAGTGAAAGCCCCCTTCCTTCTGAGACTTTGCATTATGCACTGCCAATGCACCAGATTTTTTCTTTCTGGAGCTTCTGGATCTACACCAGGCAGCACTGTGACATGAAGGCATTCAGAAAATTGAGTGCAGACACCCTTCTATCCTCAAAATCTGCCCATGTGGTGAACTGTTTTCCTTTAAAAGCTTTCTCTAACCTTGTTTTTTGGAAAACTAGGCAAAACTGGAAGAAAACTTGAAATCAACTGGGAAGGTGGGACCCATGGTTTCCTCCTGCTGCAGCAACAACTGCTGTTGCTCAGTGCTGCAGAGTAATCCTTTTCCTCCCACTCTGTGAAGGCAGGATCAGGAACAGTGAACACGCTTTGCATCTCTGCCAGGGACAAGGAAACAAAGGGGAATAACAATAAATCCCTTCAGCACTGCAGCTTCTTGTCTCTGTTCATCAAGTATGTTGGCTGTGGTATCAGATGATATGTGGCTTATCTGCCTTTTGAGGCTAAACAGTCTCAGGGTATGCAGAACACACATTCTTTGCTCCTCTAAGCTTCAGTGGCCCCACTGCTTCAAGGGTTACTATTTACACAACACTTTCTTGGCTCCAGGGCAGTGCAGACTATAGTGATATCCTGATCACAGCTCCCAACACTTTCCTCCCCTTCAGCTGTGAAATCCAGAACCCTTTCTCACACTGGCTTTGACTTCAGTTTGTCTTGACCCCAGTCTCTCAGGTTTTTTTGTACTCCTGTATTCCATCTTTTCTCCATTGCCATCTTCCTCATCAGCTAGTTTCCTGTAAAACTCGACCATTTCTTCTGATAAAACACCATGGCATTGTTTTGTTTGTGTTGCTGTTTCTTACTGATCTCATCTTTCTGTTTCTTTCTGTATTAATTAGATCAGAAGTTCCTTGCAGCAAGGACTATCTTTTCATCTGTGCTGAGCACGGCAGGGATGTATCCTCTTTCATCTCTTCTCACTTTTGTAATAAAACTCCTTCATTCTTCTGTTAGATGTTTGGGCAAAGAAGTATTGGAGCCTGCAGTAGCAAGAACTGTCTTCTTGTGTACCTGGATACTTTTGAGACTAGACTCTTGAGTCAGAGCAAAATATCTTTTTCTTTAAATTGCCTTCACCTACTTTAAATGAAGCACATTCACATGACACTCTTCATCCCAGGAGCGTTTATAGCATTTCTTCAGAGGCCTGTCTGTTATGCCAGTATATCTCTGAAATTGCCCTACTAATATCAATTGAGTTAAAATTTAACAAAACTAGATCAAGGACTGCATGCGCAAAAATACTTTACAACAACTTTGCAGTTGGATATTTACAGTTCTCTGGAAACCTCATCCTAATACTTGGCAACAGTCAAAAAAGCAAATAAAAGGTTAGGACACATTAGAAAAGTAATGAATAAAGAATCAGAACTGATCATTATGCCACTGTATAAATCTGTGCCTTGCCCACATCTTGAATACCAATGAGCCTATCTTGAAAAGTAGCTATTTAGACCTAGAAACAGTGGAAAGATGGGGCATGAGGATGCTTAGAAACACAAAAAAAGTTATGTAAGGAGAATGAAAAAGAGTGAAAATGTATCAGCTTGAAAAAGAAATGGCTGAAAGGAAAATGTGACAGAGGAATCTGCAAAAATGAGTGCTATGAAACAGCTGAATTTAAAAAAAAACAACCTTCATTATTTTTATTTCAGAAGAATTAAGGAAAACCTAATAAAGTAACAGTGAATGTTTTTTCACCTTATACCTAATAAAACCATGGGTTTTACTGCTGGAGAACATTTGGCATGCCAAAAAATGACCTTACATGGGTTAAAGTTTATTGGGTTAGGAGAAAAATCTAGCAAGGAGTGAGGGCCACTAAAAAGCACTAAATGTGGTAACAGGAGTGCTCTTATGAACTCCAAAATTCCCTAAAAATCCAGGTGGCTGCAAGCTAGGAGTGCAGGAGCAACTACTCTGCCTCTGCAATTTCACATGTTCACTAAACATCTGCTATTGAGCACTGAGAAACAGCAGGTTGTTCAAGATGTAGTTTGGTCTTGTCTCATGTTTCTGTGCTTGTGTTCCAATGGCCTTATTTTTGCAGCCTTTTTTTTGAAGAGAAAATTGTACTTCAAGAAGCAAAAATAGAGATTGACAGTTTCCCAACTAAAATAGAAGCAAACTTAAGACAATTAATTTCAGCTGAAAAATAGGTCTCAACTCTTCCACTTTAATAATAAAAATTTAAAGCTACATCCAAGTGAATATGTATGTGGGGGAATATGGCTAAGGTATTCAGTATTTCATTATTAATACATAAATTTTCATGCTGGGAGGAAAGAAGGTCAGAATACTTCTGAAATTATTAATACCTGATAGATGTGTCTCTTACATGTGCATCTTTCTGTACCTCCATGCATAGATAGATTTATCTTCTCTCTTTTTCCTCCTTTCCTGAGCCCACACCATACAGCCTGAAAGGATCCGTCAGACAGGACTCAATCAGATGTTACCCTCAAACCCCTCTATATCAACAGGAAGAGAGAACCTCCTTCAGGTGGGATGTGGGGAAAGACTAAATTACTCCATGGATGAATGCAACAAGAGAAGACTGGTTTGCAGTGGAACTTATTTTGTTGCAATACTAAAGCCTTTCCAGAGCAGCTGTTTGGTCCTTGTCCGACCCTCAGAACTATTGATGTCTGAGTGATTTCCATTAGCTCACTGAGACCAACACCTGCCTCATGAGGTTTGTTCCCTCACTCATCCTTCATCAGGTTTCTTCTGCATGTCCCGTGTTACACTTTGTTAGAATGAAATAGGCTTGGAGTTTTCTGTAGGTGTAGATGAATTTTTCTGGGGGGGGGGGGGGGGTGGGGGTGGAGGGGTTATCCCACATGGCATCTAAGATGAAGTCAGGCATCTATGATGTCATATGTAATCAGAGGGGCAACGAACAATCCAGACCACCCACTCATCAATGTTTCCACATCCAGGAACCTGCATCAAATGGATAAAGATCTTACTTTGGACCCTTTCAAATCCTTTCTTCATCCCTCCCTTAATTCTGTCCAGAAATCCAGTACATATTCAGGAGGAATGGTTAACAGAGGAATAGTTGACAAAACAATGCAAATATATATGCAAACCACCTGAATCAAACAGGTGAACTAGGTGCCACATTCTGTTCCTGGTACAGAGATGAGCTGAAGGTGTTTGGTGTAGGACCTGTATCTAAAGCCTAAGGCTTTGTGCTCCTTCTCATTTCTAGACATTTCACATCTTTGAGATGTAATATGCAGGTGATAATGGGAAAATCCCTTGCCTCTGACTTTACTCAGGAAATGGAAAAGCTTGGAGCCAAGGGGAAGGGAGATGAGTGGGAGTTCTGACATAGATGTAGTAAAGGGAGTGGGTGGTGTTTGATTTTCTCTTCTTGGAGTTTTTATTTTTGAAATAAGACAGCAACTAAGATGCTAAAATTAAATTCTGATGGGGACTCTGAGTTTCAGGATCTTCATTAGTGCATTGCTTTGGATCTAAAACCGGCTTTGGATGTGGGTGTTTGTTTCCTTCTTTAAGTTAGCAAATTCTTCTAGGCCTTCCCTGTTCTGCTTTAAAAAATAGCTGACTATTTCCTAGCTGTACAAAACCCACTGGAATTTACTAGTCAGAGCCTTTCAGACCCCCCGAAATTTTTGGCTATTATCTGTGGTCTGGGGCCACTGAGTGTTAAAGGGCTTTTTTGTGATGCTGTCATTTGGGACACTTTCAACCTGCTGGTACCAGTTGTCAGTAAGAGACATGATTTCTTCTGTCCACTGACAACAGTCAGAAAGAGTCTGGGCACTCTGGACAACATATGTCTGCACCAGTGTCTTGAACTACAGCACCCTAACACCGTGAGAAGCATAGGTTTGTCAATTCTAAATTATAAATTTTAGATGGTCTGAGAAGGGGCAATATAAGCAGAAGCAATTGTGATTAATTTTGGCATCTGGGCTGATACTTAGATGGGAAAATGAGCATTAGTCCATAACTGTGCTTTTTCTGTAGCACTAATCAGCTCATGCTTTTACAGTAGGAAAGATTGTATGCCTCTCGAGGGGAAAGATGATGATGTTGTCTGCTTTCCATGTAGCATCTGCCTCTGAATTACTCGAGTAGCCAGATGCAGAGTGTATGAGATAAGAGATTATGTTTATGCACACTGGGTAGTGAAGAGGAAAGGAGACTGGTCAGCCTGTGTGGTTTCGCTGATGAAAATAAGTACTGGAGTCACTTCTCTGAGATAAACAACATGGTACTATGACATTGCCCATACTTCTGTGCCCATTTTTGGTTGAAAATTATCATTACAGCAGCATATGCAAGTCAGTGCACAGATGATCAGATTCCTTCTGATTTCCTTCTTCCAAAGAGGATGCCTTTTATTATTGAGCCAGTAAAGCACACAGAAGTCTATAGCTGGAGCATGTTGCTGGAATCCTGCACAGCTTACAGTTTGGTAGCAGGACCATCTATTGTGTTGGCAGAGCTGCTGTTCACGCACATCAAGTCTATATACTGAGCATCTTCATGAAGGAATAGAGGCAGTTACTATGCTGTAGTCTATTTACAGGAATAAATAACTTGATTAGGTTACATCTTTTATTTCTGGGATCAAAAACAACAACCCACAGAACAAAATAATGGTCTTAAAACTTTCAACTTGAAAATGTATCTGCATTTGAATAATAGGAGTGAAAAAAACTTTTTTTTTTTTAAATTTAGTTTTATGTTCAGTGACTGAAAAATTAAACAAAACCTCACACACCTGCAGTCCATCTGGGTGTCTTGTGATTTCAATCGAGTATTTGGGAGGACAGATGCCCCACAGGATCTGCTCCTACTGGCATTGACCCTTGCACTGTCTGAAAAGGACAACTTGATCACTTTGCCGGGTGCCCGGATACCTGAATGCTGCAGGAAGCATGTGCACACTAAGCCATTTTTGTTTCTAGTTTTGCAATCCCAGCTTCCCTCCTGATTTCAGTGTAGTTATTTACTGCATAACTAGTCAGAGAACACTTTGTTACCAAAACAATTACCATGTGAATGCAAACACAACCTTAGCTGAGTTTCAACAATCTGAAGCTACAGGATTATGCAGATCTACAGTGCACAAAAGCGTCCCTGTTTAAAGGGGGAACACTGCTCTCCTCCCATGTGTTTGGTCTTTTTCTAGCTGTTATTATGAATTCCTGCTCTTTTGATCCCACTCCTGTCAACAAAGTGATGACACAGTCATTGTCTGCACTGTAGATTATTTGCCCTTCCTTGGTACTCCATGGTGGGAGGAGGGATGCCTTTTCTCTGACTGCCCTTGCCATCCTCATGGGTAAAAGGAAGGGATTAAAACCCTGCTCATTCACTGTGTTATTCTTTCCCTTTTGCTTTTTTTTTATGACCTGACCCTGACCGATTTTTAGGATGGGTAGTAGCTATACCCATGTGAGAAAACCTCTCAAGGCTGACATGTTCTGAGAGCAGAGCCCTTCTAATTACATTTCTCACAGGATAACCATCCTGTAGGAGTTGCATAATCCTCCCTTGCACTGTCCTGCTGATGAGCTGAAAATTGACACTATGTAAAAATAGTAGAAGCTTGGCCTCCTTTCTTCTTTTGAAACAGTTTTAGAGAGCTTCTCCTCTCTTCAGAGCATCACTTGCAGATTTGGGTATTTGCATGTGGTGTGACTTCCTTTAAACTGTGCTGTATTCATCTCTCTTTTTTTAACTTTGCATTCCTGTAGTGTTATCTCTGGGCTTAACTGCTTTTGAATGTATAGAAAGCCTGTGTGGCTGCAAGGAAAGGAGTCTTCATTTGTGTTCCTTCTTTCAAAATCAGCTCTCCAATTACTGCATCTTATATTATTAGTGAAAAACCAAGAGCTTTGTAGAGGACAAGGTCAGGAAAGGAAGCTTTGTCTTAACCACAGCCTTGAATGTACCTTAAATCCTGTTCAGGATTGTGATGGGGTCACAGACTAAGGACTGATTTCCTCCCTTGAATCTTAGTCTAAATGAGAATCTGTGATGCTCAGTGGACTAAAGAAGAAGTAAATTTAAATAGCAAAGGTAAAATTTTGAGAAAGTTGAAGGAACAGAGAGAGTATTTGACTGGTACTTAGCATGATGAAAACCTTTCCTCTGGACCAAACTTCTTGGTGTGAGTGTTCAGAATGAATGCTGAAAGTACTCTGCAAACCAATGAGTTTCTGGCAGGAAATCTGGCTGGTTAAGACTGATAATAATGAAAATGTGAATCACTCTATATTTTAGTATCATAGATTTCATTCATACATTCTGAGTAAGCTGATTTTTTTTTTTTTTCATTTCTTTTGTATGCTCACATTTTTTAGAATAACAAAGACTATAGAAGTGCCTGGGTAAGTAGACACTCAGCTAATTAAATCTGTGAGTGAGATCAGAAATGCATTTGTGAAAGATTCAGTGTAAGCACAGAGGATGAGAAAGTCTTTGCTCTGACATGAAATCAACCTCCAATTAAATGGATGAGATAAAGCAATAAGTGGAGAAAAGGTAAATTGTAGCTTTCACTTCTTACAAATTATGAATTAGAAGATTTATCTGATTTGCTCAGATAACCAGTTGAGTCATAGTAGTCTAACAAATACTCTTGCATCAGCTGAGTCTCAGTAATTTATTCTTCTGCTCACTAAAGATACTAAGTGGGCAGGTTTGCCATTGTTTAGCCACATGCATGGGGACACTTAATGCACCTCAGCAAAAATGTCTGCTGATATCACCTGAGAACAATGTTGGGATCATGTCTGCTGATCATGATCAGAACTGAATTAACAAAAGCTGGTCAGCTGAAAGTAGTGAAGAAAATAATGAAAACTTCCATCTTTTCTTCCTAGAGGACTTAATGTGACATTGAGAACAAATGAAGGAAATACAAGTAGAAAGACCCTTTAACTTTACTTCCTGAGAGACCAGGACAGTCCATCAGGCTTGTGCTATTCTGGGAGATATTCTCACTTGACAGAATAAGGGAGAATGATCGGTTTTCTGTCACGTTTCTCAAGCCTGAGACAGACCATGAACTTTGTTTGGAGTGTGAAACATCTGTTTGTGTTTCTTCTTTTTCTTGTTCCTTCTTATTTGCCTTTTCCCTTTTGTCCCTTTATTTCTTACCTTCTTTTTGTCACCAGTTAGTGACTGTGTTTTGTAGGAAACCATGTCCCAATGTGCAGTGACATGCACAATCAGGTACAGATTTGATACTTCTCAAAGAGAATCAGACCTCGCTTGCTGGTCAATGTTGAACTGAAATAATCACTAAAATATGAGATTGTGTTTATGCCATTGAAGATATTGTGGTGGGACTGTTCTCCTCTGCAGTGTAATAAGATGCAGACAAAATATTGCATCTTCTTTTTATGTCTTTCTTCCCTTTGACTGTTTCATATTTTTCTTTCAGGAAACTAGAATGACTGACCTCGAATAAACACAAAGGCTCCAGCCTGTCTTAACTGACTCTTGTCTTATTTTTCCCTAAAAAACAGTTTGAGTACTGTTGAGTCAAAGGGGAGAAGTGATGTTGGTTTAAGAACTATGCTTAATGATTTACATTTCAAGAATCTCTCTCTCTTTCTGTTTGTTAGTAAAAGATGAGGGATTTTTAATGGTAATTTTTTATTGCTATAATCGAAAAGATTCTCTGACCAGAAATCCAAGCATTTATTTAATCAACACTAATGTAGCAATGATGTGAACTATTATTTTGGAGAGATGTTTCAATTGTGCAGATCTTCAGATTCCTTCCACTGCAATTGTGTGTTCTGTTGAGTATATGGGAATAGAAAAATACAGACCTATTTGGGTTAACACTCAATTGCATGAGTAGTAATCTATGTTTCATACACTGCTGAAGTATTGGGTATGTGGATAAGGGCACACTACCCATGCAGAAATAACTGTCCTGTCTGCTGGTGTTTCTCTTTAACCTTCCTGAAGGTTGCATTTAATTTTTAAATTTTCACGAATCTTTTATGAATCATTGGAGGGAGGTATTTCTTCTCTAATCAACCTTATGATTGTTCAACTTGTCTCTTCAATGTTGAGAATAGAAAATGAGGAATTTATTTCTGTACTAAAGGAGAACTTTGAGTGCTATATCTCCATGTTCCTTAAAGCAGAAGCCATAAGCATGTTAACAAGACATGCATGCCCATCCTCCTCTGCCTTTTGTGATGATCTGAAGAATAGGGGAGGTTTATTGATGGGATAGCAGTTTGGAGGAAGAGTTAGGAAGAACATTGATCAGATATGGATAGTCCTACAGGAGCTTTAGCAAAGGAGCAGGAACAGAAAAATACAGAAATGAAAGAGAGAACTAACTTCTTGAAGATCATATTTCACAGTACTTTATAGCTGGCTGTTACTTGTTCTATATGTATTTGGGAAGGAAATATAGAAAAACTGCAAGTACAGCGATAAATACTTCTCTGTGGTGCAAATGACTTCATAAAAACTCAACTTGCACTTGTGTTTTATCATCCTTTCACCAGGCACCCATGGTGTGCTATTTATAGCTGTGTAATTCACTGTAGCCTGTCAATTATCCCATAGGGCATTTCCTGACTGTTGGTTGGAGGGCAATGGAATATCCCAGCTGAATGGCAGCATTTGCTGTAACATTATGACACAGTAGCAAATATGATTTCATTGCAGGCTTCCTACAGCTGGGATGGAAATGTTAAGATAAGAGGGCACCAACAGCTTTTTTGCCTTTCTCCTTGGTGCCAAAACATAGCTATAATGAGTGGAGGAAAGAAACCACAACATTTGCTTCAGTCACATTTTTGCAGGTTTTTTTGCTGGGAATATGAAAATGTGAGATATAGCCAAGGTGTAATACTAAGGGGTTATGAAGTTGTTCAGCTTGCAGAGCATTAGTGGCTCTGGTCTGAACAGTTCAGAACATAAATAGATGAAGTCAAGTTTTCTTCTGCTCCTGTCAGTGCACATATGCAATTTTTGAGATCATAGACTCACAGAATTGTTTGGACTGGAAGGGAATTTGAAGACTGTCTCATTTCAACCCCTCTGCCATGGGCAGGGACACCCCTCCACTGGACGAGGTTGATCAAAGCCCCACCCAACCTGGCCTTGAACACTTTCAGAAATGGGAAACCCACAACTTTTCTGGGCAACATGTGGCAGTGCCTCACCACCCTCGCAGCAAAGATTTCTTCCTAATGTCTAATCTAAACCTGTCCGCTTTCAGTTTAAATGATTCTGCCTTGTCCTATCACTCCATGCCCTTGTTAAAAGTCCCTCTCCAGATCCCATAGCCCCTTTAGGTGCTGGAAGGTGCTCCAGCCAAGGTTTCCCTAGGCTGAACAACCCTTATTCTCTCAGCCTGTCTCCATAGGAGAGGTGCTCCAGTTCTCTGAGCATCTTTGTGGCCTCCTCTGGACCTGTTCTAAGAGATTAACACCCTTCTTGTGTTGAGGGCACCCAGGCCTGGGCACAATACTCCAGGTGGGGTCTCAAAAGAGTGGACTGGAAGAGTAGAATCCCCTCCCTCATCCTGCTGCCCAAGCTTCTTTTGATGCAGCCCAGGACACATTTGACTTTCTGGGCTGAGGTGAACATTGATGGGTCATGTTGGGCTTCATCTCATCCAACATCCCCAAGTCCTTCTCCTCAGGGCTGCTGTCAATCCATTTTCTGCACAACCTGCACTCATGTTTGGAATTGCCCCAAGAAAGATGTATCTTTTTAAAATCTGCCAACATAAGGATCAGCAACTTCCCATGCCATTCATGCAATATAGGCTTAGACCTGGAAAGTGGAGAAGATCTTTACTTTCTTTATGTCTCTAGTGGACCATTGACCTCTACTAAGTTTTACCTGTGCTGAGCTCCAAATCTTAGTTTTATTTTACTTTTTGCTACACAAAACCTTGAAGGAAGACATGCCATCTTCATCTGGAGAATCAGTCTTGGATTCCATCATCAGCTCAGAGCACAGTCCCTGGCTAAATGGTCATTGCTAGATGTTCACATCTGATTTCCTACCTGCTTTTCCTCTGGTTTCATATCAGCTAGCTTTGTCCTTTTTCTCAGAAGCATGTACCCATAGTATAGTGATTTCCATTAACCTGTTCATCTGCATTTCCCCACTCCTTATAAAATGTAAACCTCAAAACTATACACTGATCTTGGTTTTACCAATGACAATTACCTTTTCCTTCCTAGCCATCCTTTTTGTTCCATGGTGACTCATGTACAACACCTAAATGCTTTGGAGGTTCCACAGGTCCTAATCTGTATATTTGCACTGCAACCCTTGCTTTTTGGGACACATCGTGAAAGTTCAAAAACAAAGTCTAAAAAAGCTAGTAATCCAGATCCCTCTTTTTGCTGGCTCTGCAATGGTGATTTACAAATTTGCCAATTCTTATTGAATTTACTAGAAGATATTTTTACTGGCTCAATGAATGTGTCATCCTAATCTCATAAAAAAGGACAACTAATGTGTTCTCTTAATGATTTGATATTAACAGCTAATTTTGAGATTGGGTTGTTGTCTAATCTATTTAAACTGGAATTTATTAATATTGCAATGTTCCAATATTTTCATCAGATTGTTCTGTGCTAAGTCAAATGTCACCTAGAAATCTAAGGACATTATATCTCTACTGACTTCTCTATCAGTGAAACTTGTAGTGTTCTGAAGGATATAGTCAGGCATGATTTATTTTTCAAGAGACACTGTTGAGAGGCAGTACTTATATCCCTGTTCCTTATTTTTTTCTGAAATAAATGAATGCTTAGTCAGATTTTCCATAAATTTGTCAGCCGTTATAGAAGGGATTTTTGTTACTTGGGTTATTGTTTCTGAGTTTCTGAATATCAGGATGTTTTTGTTTTTCCATCACTCCAGACTGTGCCAGTAGCAGGTATACTGAAAATAAGCAGAGCTGTCCAAAATTCCCAGAGCTGGCTATTTTTTTAACTTCTGATGTGTTATTTTGGTTTGCTAAAGAATTTTCCTTCTTATAGTTGTGGTAAAATAACCTGCTGAGTTATTTGTGGCCTGGAAAACACTTTGTCATGCTAAAGGTTTAAGTGTAGATCGAGCTGCTTCTTTCAAAATACAAACCAGGTTTTGAACACATCTGGCTTCTCTGCATCATTCAGTGACTGCTTCCTTACTTCTCTTAGTGTTTCTTTTCTTCCTAATACATTTGAATATTTTTTGGCCCTGGAAGCCACTCATTATACCCAAAAGATATATTTTTTTCAATTTTCTGCATTTGGGAAGAAACACACATTAAGTATTGCTCATTCCTTTATACATCTGCATGTCAAATAGACAGACAGAGAGTACTTCTATTTCCATCCAATTCACCTGCAGTAATAAATTCAACTTTTTTCTTTACTGAGCATCTAAAATCAGCATTGGCCAGAAGTATTTTTCACAACTGTGGTATCAAACTTTTTGGATACAAGAAAACCTATTTTCAGTGTTTCTCTCCTCACTTTCTTTCACATTTTCTTCCTAAACATATACATTCCAGCTGAAAGGCTGTTTACAGGCTATGGTAACAGTATTCCTTATTTTTTAGTCATGTGGTTTGAGGAAGGCTCATGGTTGAGTTACTGGTTTCTTAATAGTTTTTGTCCATCTGAAATAATGATTTTTCCTGTCTCTGGTCTACTGCAACATGAGACAAAATGAATTTGAACCAACTCCTACCAAATGTGATACTCCTTCTCAGACCCAGAATCCTGGCACTGGAAAGGATGATGCTGAAATATTTCCTTAACAGCCTTTGATGTTTTTGTTCAATTCACTTCTGCATGGCGTATGACTGTTAAAAATCTTTTGCTTTAAATGGATGCTGCCTCCCTGTCTGCTCCAGCCAATTGTCAACCAACCATCAGCCCTTCTTGCTCTGACATTCAGTCGTTTTTAGTTGCCCTTCTCACTTCTGCAGCATATTATCCAGTACTTCACAGAAATAACACCTTGCCATGGATTAAAGTTCAGTGCTTTGCCTTCAGTATTTCCAGCTTTCATTAGTTTTCAAAAAAGGAAAGCTCCAAAGATGTCACCTGAATTTTCCCTGCTCCTTGACAAGTTCCAGAAGTCTTCTGTACCCCTAGAGTTCCTCAAGATACCATGACTCACATCAATTCCGTTTTTTCCCATTCTCCTTAAAATTCAATGCCTCAGTTGAGTGAAATAAATCTTACCCAAAATACTTTAGCTAGTCTATATTATATCAATTATAAAATAAATTTTATCATTAAGATGCTGTTATCAGACACTTGGGAGTGTCTTCTTCCCACCTTTAACACACTTGGCTGCACATCTGAAAGGAATATATTCACTGTTGGCCTCCATGAGACTTTGCTACTCCAAAGCTACATGTGTTAAAAGCAACTAGAAGCAATTGCAGATAACTTTCACTAGTAGTGAAGAAGTAACTTAAAAAAAAATGAAAAGAAAGAAAGAAACAACTAAAGTAAAAAAGAGAAATTGACTTCAAGTAGGACAAAAACAGTAGCAAAGATATGCTCAGGACACAGTAGAAATTTAACACTGGGTCTATTCAGTGACTTAATTTTAAAACCTGTGTTTGTAAATAAATTATCTGCTTCCATTTCTCCCCCTCCCCCCCCCTTCTTCCCATTTTCATTTTTTATTTATTTCCATCTCTTTAACAACATTTTTTCCCTGCAAAACTTTACCTTAATAAAGTTCTTCAATTCCCAGAACAGGCAAATTTTATTAGTTCTTCTCAATGTTCACTATTTGGGTATGCTATAATGGCATTCTAAATTCTTAATTTTTTTGTACCCTTTAGTCTTTCAGGACTGCCTCCATATCTGGTGGTATGCAGCAACCAGAGCACTGCAAATACCTTCCAGATGGAGGACAGTAGATACTACAGCTTCTTGAAGTTAAAAACCTCTCAGTCAGGCTGTGGACAGAGCTTAGTTTCCATATCCAATCCTTGGAGGCAGAAATTTACCTTCTCTCTGTTTCTATACCAATATTTCTATGTAAATGAAAGAAGACTTGACTATATTTTTTATGATTACAATACATAACTCGATACCTTCAGTAGTAAGAAAGTTCTAGAAGTGGGCTGTTTCTGTCAGTAAAAGAAGCTTTCTCCTTTTAAAAAGGGAAGAGCTAAATGCAAATTTTAAATAAGGAAGAAAATGTTCACTCACAGAATGCAGGAAGTACCAGTCTGACGACTTGAAAACTAGAAAACAGTCTGTAAAATGTAATCACTTGCAAATAGTCTAAGGTTTTAGTGTGACATTTATTTGATGTTGTTCTTTAATGGGAAACCTAGCATTTGCAGGGGAGAGTTCCTATATACACTAAGTTTAAAACTATACATAAGGATATGTGAATGTTTAAGATTTCATTAAGACTACAATCAAATACTGGTTTCAGACATTCATGCTTTCACTGTGTGATGCCTGAACTGAAGTTGGAGCTCTTGAACAGTTTTTCTGTCCTCTGTCCACCTCTTTTCCGATTCAGCTGAAATACACAATCTGGTGTCATTCTGTCTTCCTTTGAGTTTCATAAATATAGCTAGAGGTGCCCCTTTTACTCTGAGGACGTGTGTCCTATGAATTTAAATCACAAACGCTACAGGCAAATTGTCCAAAGACACATTCACCTTGGACCACTCCCATCCCACAGAGGACTAAGCATCTGCTGTGGCTGAAATTGGATGGAAGTGATCCAGAATTTGAGGTTACCCAAACCAGAGATGCAGACAATTAGTGATTGATAGCGGTTTGGTTACTTTTTTTGCGTCAATATGCATTGAGGCAATTTCATCAGAGGAACACCATGTTGGGACCTTTCTGCCTTTGCACTACTCCAGAATCTGATTTGATGGTGTGGTGACTGTCCAGCTCCTCAAGCTTTTTCAGCATCTGTTACTTATTTAGAGAGGCTGCCTCAGCTCTCCTTCATGGCAAGGCAAGACTCCTTTTATTTACAGCTGCAGTCAAGCTGATCTGAGTTGCTGAAATAAGAATAAATCTGTCTGTGAAAAATCTGCAGTGGAACAGATTTACTCTATTAATGAAGATATTAATTATTTGTAGTCCAGCTCATTAGAACCCTCAGTGTAGCCAGAATTGAAGACTCCTTTTAAAAAGCATTGCATGGACATGCAAGGAGACATGGTCTGTGTTCTGAGGAATATAGAAGGCAAATGCACATACATACATGGAGGAGAGATCGGAGAGGAAAGAGCCATTGGCAGAAACAGATGCAATATATGGGAGAACCACTTTGTGAGTTGCTGAGTACCTGATGTTTGTCCTTCACTTGCATTTTGAGGATGACAACCAGGGAAGGATAGATGGCTGTGAGGGGCCAAATAAGGCAAGTGAAAGAGCCAGTGAGCAGGCAATGATGATAAGATGAAATGCAGAAGATGAAATGCTTTTAAAGAGAGCATTTTGGTGATGTTATGCAAGCAATTGAGTGGCAAGATGAGGGCTTGGCACATACGTGCTTTGGAGAAGTTTGTGCAGTGAAGCTATTTGTGAAGAGACAGTAGAATCTAATTTGTTTGAACTCTACCATCTGTGGTGTAATTGCTTTATCACCAGTGGGATTTGTATGAGTAAATGAGCACTAGAAAGAGGAAGAATACTAATAGTAGGGTTTTATTTTATATAGGACTATCTCTGTTCATCTGTGTAAAGCACAGGAAAATAAGTCAATTCAAACTTATTTTATATAGGGCTATCTCACTTCAGCTGTGAAAATGATATACAAAAATAGGTCAATTACTACAAAACTTCTACTAAAGAGGAACATACATACTATCATAAAAAGAAACTGATTGCTCTCTAATTACAAAGAATAAAAAAACCAGTAACATCAATTCTAAGATACATCTTCAACAGAAGAACAAAAATAAAATTGGAAGCTGACATGTTTCTTCTACAAATAGTTCCTCTGAAAACTGCTGGTTTGACAAGCTTCCAAACTGACATCTTCTATTTATACATAAACCCATCGCAATTTTTTTCCCCCAGCTGATATTTGGTAACAAGGCACTTAACAGATGGTATGCCAAGATGGATCACTTCTTTTATGATATTGAAGTGTGGTTTTTAAGCCCATTTCCCTTAGAAAACTATGGATCTTGGTCTATAGCAGCTACAAGTGTGGTTACAGAGACATTTCTTCATGTTCACAAACCATGCTAATCAATATATTGGGCCGACACTGATGACAGGCAAAGAGAGTTTCATATTGTAGAGAACATTTGTCCATTGCACACAGATTGAGGCACTTGATATATGTGTGTATACGGTCAGCTTAATTCTTTGAGGCTGGGCTGGTAACCTGACTTTCTTCACCTACACATAATGCCCAGTGGTGTTATCCCAAAGCAGCAGAGTAGACAGTGTGGAAATCACAGGTCCTTTTCTTACAGCAAACCTGCTGTTTTGATTAGGACTGATAAAATGAGATCAAGAGGTTAGGACAGAAAAACATCATGTACTACACCTGTGTATTAGGCAACATCCTGCCTCACTTCTTTGGCTTCAACCCATTTTTTGCATATAATCTGGGCACTAGAATGAGGCAAGATGGATGTGCTCTCATCGTGGGGTACTGAGTAACCCGGTGGTAGCTTTGGAGTTCACTTAAGACTCAATGAATTTTCTGCAGGATGTTACAATGCAGTGGACGATGAGGGGTGGGAAAGTTTTGTGCCCTCATTCTAAGCAGATGTGGAGGGAGACTAAGCTTGGCCTGGCAATGCTGCTTAGGCAGGATTATATACTGAATAACTGCTAATTTGCTGTCATTACCTTAAATAATTGATGACTATCATTTGCTTGAAGTTTCTGTTCTGATAGAGCTTTTCACAGATTTTGATTTGGTTTTGTACCAGACTCCTGATGAGATACAGACTGCTACATGTCCATGGGTGAAACAGTCAACAAAAAGGGAAAAGCAGAGACACAAGAATGAGATGCTTGTGGAGAGCCCAGGATAACAGCTCTTTGTCAATTTGCTCCTGCTGTCCAATTAATGTTTATTTCACAAGGGAATAAATATTAGAGTAACTAAACAATGCTTGATCCACTTATTTTGATGTAGGTAGGTACCACCAGTGGAGTCTTTAGCTGTTCACATAGGGAACAGAGCCCATGGGAAACAGTCACCCTCTGGAAGAGATATGGGAGACCAGAAATACCCTAAGGCAGCTCAAATATCTTGAAATGCTTCCTTATGTCTGTGGTGTCAGTGCAGTTCCTTACATACAGTTTCTTAATGTACTAATATTAAGGTGATCAAATCAGTTTTTTTAAAAGCTCTGTCCTTTAATATCCAAGTACCAGCATATTGGATGATGATTTTAAAGCCAGATCCACTGCCATTAAGTCAAATTATAAATTGAGATCCTAACTGACTCAAGTTTCTCCAAGACAGGTTAATTCAAACTGACTGGCAGGCATTAACATTCAGTTCTTACAGTTGCAGGCATTATCAGAACCTAGTAATAAATCTGTCTTAATCAAAGTCTTCCTAGAAAATGGACAATGGGCTCTGATGAGTAATATCCTGGCTACAATTTCATGGGAGACTTTTCAAAGTATTGTTTAGGAAATGAAGTTCTTTCATAGTCCTGCACTGAATACTCATTCATGCACATTGCCTTTCAAAAAATAAAATCAGGAAAAAAATCTGATGAAACAATGGCTTCATTACATCATGCTTGGAGCAAAATACTATTTCTGTGGCTTTTTATGTGAGTACAACTTTATAATGGAGGAAGGTTTGTCAAGAAAGCTGACTATGCCCTGTGCAAACGTAAAGGTTGGGGAAAAGCCAGTAAATATAAGTTCCTTGCCATCTATAGATACTTGCCATCTATCTTCCAGTAGATAATTATAATAGGACATTCTGGCATGGAAATAGTCTGGCATCTTGTTCATCCCACATGTCCAAGTATATAGGTCTAGTGTCTCAACAACTGAGTGTTCTTGTTTTCTGCTTTCTGCTAAATGCTCTGCTTGGAAAAAAAGTTGCAGTTTCTCCATAGTCTTAATTCTAGTGTATACCCCCATTAATGTGTATTTCCAATTACAGCTAACTATAGCTTTCTTTCTTTTCTTTCTCTCTTCTCTTTCTCCCTTCCTTTCTTCTTTTCTCTCTTTCTTTCTTCCTTTCTTCCTTTCTTTCCCCTTCCCCTTCCCCCTCCCCCTCCTCCTTCCCCCCTCCA
>JAWWEV010000115.1:110440967-110460875 GCA_035583235.1 Hafferia zeledoni
TTCCCCCCCCTTTCCCCTCCCTTCACTTCTGCTCCCTTTTCCCTTTCCTTCCCTTTTCCCTTTCCTTTCCTTTCCTGTAAAAAAATGTTCTCGGTGCCCAAGGAAAGTTGAAGTTCACTGTACTTACCTTGAGAATGATCCAGCCTTCTGGTCAAGTCCTCTGTTGTTGTCATTCTTATTTCCTCTCCAGTCCCACTCCTGGTCATTATCCCTTGGCTCCAGCCATATTTGGCAGTGTCAGTAGTGCCTTCAAGTTGATTAGCAGATGAAGTTTGGGTGAAGATGAAGGTTCAGTATAATTCAGATTAAAAGTAGATAAATAAATTCAGGTGCTATGTGCATTAGACATGAATTCATCCTTCATTTCCATATTTACAAATAATAGGAGGGACTGAATATTAGCTCTAAAAATAAAAAACCTGTCCACCATATGAGGAGTTGCCAGCTCAGCTTTAAGTCTAGAGAGAAAAAAATAATTAATATAGACATCTACCTTTATACAAAATCTTAGCACTTTGGGGGAATACGTTTTTGGTACTGATAAACTGGTGCAAAACCTATTTTAAGAGACAGGGTTTTCTGTATAACTGCCACCAGTGTTTCCACTGAAACTCCTACACTGAATTTGCTTGCAGTTGTTCAACTGAAGCATTCTCCCGTTGAGAACTGTGAAGCTTCATTTCCTTTAAAACTTTCCAGGGACAGGATGTCAGTCTAAGCAGAATGTCCTCAGGGGCATCCAGGGGAACTCCAAACAATGCATTTTAAAAAGCTTTTCATTATAACTGCATTTTTACAGTTCTTTTTAAAAAAAAAAAAAAAAAGTGGAGAAACTTTCTTCTTGCAGATGTGATTGGTGCCTTGATGATTTTTTTTTCTCTTTGAGGATAAGAAAAAAATACCAAAACATTTCCAGTAAAGGGATTTTTTTTTCCTCATGAAATACCTACCTATCAGTATAATACAAAACTCCAGCTCTTGATTATATGCTACGGAGTGGATTTCAGAAGCAAAATACTGGTTTTGGCCACAGTGGATGCTTATATATTAGTGCTAAAGACTGCTGTTGGCTGTTGTGTTACAAATTTGAGAAGAAAATGGTAATTTAGATCATCTGAGATGACTGACAGACATGAGATGTGATGTTTTTGTATTTGCTACAGAGAAGGGGTTTTTTTATTTATTGCAGGGTAAAGAAGCGTCTTTTATGGCTGACATGCTAACCAGGGCTCTGGAAAACCTTGTTGAATTACTCAGCAATCCCAAGCTGTGACAACTGGAGCAGATTATTTAGGTGGGAATTCACCCCCACCTCATTTTAGCATCTCCCTGAAGTGCCTGTGCTGGCTGAATTTATATTCCGTGTCATCACTATAGGCAACAGAGAGAGACAGAGGGGATTCAGGACGGAAGCTGGATCCAACTGAGATCTGATTTTGGGATGTGCCTGCCTCTGTTTTTTTTCCTATAGAGGGACATCCACTGCTCTCTGCTTAAAAAGAACAAATCTAGCCCTTTATATCTTGATTTTCCACTTGCAGAAGGAAAGCGTTTCCATTCTTTCACGTGTTCTGGTATTATAGACTCTTTTCTCAGGTTTTTGTAAGTCAACACTTCTGTTGCTGGACTTAGGCAGTAAATGGCCTTATGAAAAGAAGAAAAAGGCATGTTTATGTACATAACATTAAACTTTAGGTCATGTCATTAGAATTATTAAGAGAAATCTTGAAGACATTTAGCTGGAACCACTGGCTGCCTAAGGCAAAGCTAACACTCTCCATTCCTTTTCGTCTGAAAAGCTAACCCATTGCATTTATTTACACATTCATGTTAAACTGATTGCCCTTCCTCTGTGCAGCTCAGGAATTACACACATCATCTGATCCTGGTGGTAGATCCCTACACTGCCAGCAGTGACACCGGTGCTTCAGTTCATTTCTATTAATGATAAATTTAGCCAGCTAAAAGGATGAGGCATGTGCCCTCAGGTTGATGCTAAATTGAAATTACCACTTAGCCTGCAATGCATTGCCTACATTTTTATTAATAGGCTAAACTCCAGATCTGACCTTTCCAAAATTGCTGACTTACTAAATCCTGACACAGACAACAGAGTTCCTCTTACAAGGAGAAGTCTGTTATGCAAACATGTAAGGTCACCTAGAGAAGAATCCAACCCTGGGTACCATGTAACCCCTCCCCACAGGTGTTTGCCAAGGTGCCATGTCAATCCACAGCTGTGGTTTATAGCTGCAGGATAATGCTCCTCCATTGTCCTAGCCTTTCCCATAGCACAGTCATACAGAAGATGGTCTGGAGGTGTAACAAATGGTTCTGCATTGTGATTTCTAGTTTCAGCACTTAGCACTACTTTCCATTTTTAGAAACTCCCATCCTAAGATCTATGCCGTTACAACACAATAATACCCATCCTAGCTGAACTATGTCTAAATTATGTGCTATTGGTGGATCCTCAGTCAGGTTGGAGATTTTTTCTTGTTACTGTTGAAAACTCACTTCAGAGAGGAAGGTTCCAAACCCCAGCAAACAAATTAAAGTACTTATTTTGTCCATTCTATACAAATTGTGTAGAAATCACAGAACCATAAAATGTTTGAGGTTGGAAGACACCTCTGGAAGTAATCTGATCCAGCCCCTGCTCAGTGCATGGCCAGCTTGAAAAATGCTTGGGGCTGTGTTCAGTGAGGTTTTGTGTGTCTGCAAGGATGGAGGCTCTGCAGGCTCTCTGGGTAACCTGTCCCAGTGTTTTATCGCACTCACAGTAAAAGTTTTTTCCTAATATTTCAGTGAAAAATGGGTGACTATTCTAACATTTCTGTGTAAGAGAAGAGGTTCTAAGCACAGCTTCCCATTCTGGAGTGTTCCTGTAGAGATGTTGCTTTCAAGGCCTGAACATTTTCTTACATAATTAAAGAATGACAGAGACAAGATGAGAAATGGTTAATGAATTAATGGCTCGTGAGCCACTGCCATTAATTAGTATGGCCAACATGCCCTGTATGACTGACGTCTTCAGTTAAAAAGAGCTCTGTTCTGCACTGGCACTGATGTGCTCTGGAATAAAGGTGTTGTAAACGACACTACAACTTAGCATGTTGGATTCTCTGCTAAAAATAAACACCCACATCCCACAAGGCATCTTGCACTCATCCAGTTCTGGCCACAAGTGAAGAAGCCTGGAGATAAACAAATATTGGATGACTACTTGCAATATTTGCTAAGTCTTAGGGAAGTTGCAATGTGTTCGCGATGAAACTGGAAATGCAGACGAAGGTAAATGCTTGTAATCCTGCTGGTGTGGGCTTGAAAAAGGAACTGTTTCCTAAAGAGGGATGATAGCCCCAGGAAAAAGAAAACTCCATTAGCCTTGGCATAGAGAAGGCAGTTGCATATAAGCAACCAATGGACAAGGCTGAGTTTTCATTTTTGAATTCACCAACAATGGAGGCTTTTTTGTTAAAGAAATTAAAAATTCATATCGTAAGTTGGAGTAAAAAATATGGCTGAAATAAAGTATGAAAGTCTAGGTCCCCCAGCTATAGCTAAACATGCTGGGGTGAGCTGTCTGCATGATGTGGTGCAATTGCTTGAGGCCTTGTTATGTGAAATTTTTAGGAAAAACACAGTAAAATTATCAAAGAATTTTTTCTTCTGAGCAACCAAGTCTAGTTGCACTTAAGTGTGGTGTGATGTCTTGTTGCAGAATAGAAGCTACTTGGGAAAAATGGGAAGAAAAGGTGAGTAACAAAATGTATGAGGTGAAGAAGGGAGGCTGTTGAGGAAGGAATGAAGAGCTGCAGCATCATGCAGTACAGTCAGGTGCAGCACCAAGGATGCTGTGCATCCCACAGTGAGATGGACTGGGCCCTGAGAGCATTCATGTGTCAGCAGGACCTGGGTGTATCTGGGGTGGGAAACATCCAGCTGTCTTGGCAGTTTCTCCATCAAGAAAGCAGATAAGAGAAATGTGTTATGGTATTTCTGTATGGAAAGTGTAGCTGGTTAGTTTGTCATTTTTATTTCCTTGTCTTCATTTTCTCTCTTCCCTTAGGAAGATACTGTTCTTTTAAGTAATTTGAGAGTCTGAAGAAAGGAAATATCACTTATTTTCTGTGCAGGGACTTGAGTTTTTCCACATTTCGCAGTGCAGGCTCAGGGTAGTCTTTATTATCCACTCTTAGAGACTGAGCCTAGCTGTGGCTGCTGCCCTCAGTGCCTCTCAGTGGCTACATTCCATCGAATTATTCCTCATGAACCAGGCTTCCAAATTTACATGTCAGTCAGGGATAGAGCTGGAAGACATAATTTACCACTAAAAACTACTTTTTTTTTTCATTGCCATAACACTTGAAGTGAGACTGACCAACATAGCTCACGAAATAATTTGTAATACAAAATAAATTTTTCTAATTAGTGATGCCGTGAGAGAACCCCCACAAAACAGGACTCCGAGCCAAATTAGTGTAGGATAAGATAAAAAGTAAAGTCCTTTAATAACACAGGCCTACGGCCCACAGCAATACATGATGACATGCACGTGCTCCCCAGTTCTAGTTTCCATGGCTTTTATAATATGATCCCTCCCATCATTACTTTACACATTTCTCAGTCCAGTCCTGGTTCCACCCCTGGTCCCACCCCCAGGAATTGAGTGTGGGGGGGGTTGATGAGACCCTCTGTCTGCATCATCTCCTCTTCCTCAGGCTCCTGGAGTTCTTCCACTTCTGACTTCTGGGTCACTCTGACCTGTGTTTATGTTTTGTTCTGTAGGCCTTTCTGATATCCTCCAGCTCTTTACCTTGAAGAGAGTCTAAATAACTAAGAGAATTTGAGCTCCCCATTCTGGGGCAGGGGTAGTGATAGAAAGACATTAAACTTCAGCCCGAAATATTAACCCACTAAAAATCTACAGCTACTGCGTTCCTAAAATCTACAAAATGTGAAAATCAAAAATCAACAACCCCTTCGGCATCATAAGAAAAGTTTTACCCAAACCCACAATTTTCATGTCAACATTTTCAGTCTTTAGAAAAGTGAAAACACAATAAAGCTACTACTCTATGAATTAAAGCAAACATCAAAAGCAAAAGTGTTTGCTTTGCACAGCTTGATTCCAAGTCACTACTTGGGCAAGTGAGTCAGGGTAAGATTGACTATTTCCATTTAACCGCACTCAGCTGACATCACAGGGTGTGCCATGCCAGAAAACCCCAAGTTACATTTTCATCAGCAGTCACTGTGATTCATGGATCACTGCCTGTAGTTGCTGCCTTTTGTTCCTCAGAGTTATTTTTAAAACATTATATCCATTGTAGAAGAGATGATGTTGGTTTGGCCTGAATAAGGATTCACCAAATAAAGCTAGGTTTTGCCATAACCTGGAGCCATGACTCCAGCTGTGCTTTTGATACGTGAAACTAACTCATGGTGAGTATCTAGGAAAGTGCTTCTGAGTTCTGTCTGCAAACAGGATGGAACTAGACTGAAGAAATCGGTACCATCCCACTCTTTTGCAGCCTCTTTTGTCCAGGCTTGGATTTGCATAGGCCAAAATCAGTTGAGAATTCACTTGATTTCTCTGCTCTCCGTGTATGTCCAATGTGCTCAGCCCCATCACTGTAAGCAGATAATGTCTCTAAGCTCTGCATATCCCATGTCAACCTTTCCCCTCCTGCTATAGCTCCCAGACTCATTCTGGTATCTGGCATGGTTGCAGCTCCAGATGCCGTGTTGGCTTGCTCAGATACCTCCAACCCTGCAGCCTTCTCATGTTATTTTTCCTTGCAGACACATCATGTTACCCTCCTGATGAAGTCTCCCTACCCTCCTTGGTGTTACCTGAGATCCTACACCTCCACCTGCCCTCACACAATTGGGTTATGCCTGCATTAACAGGCAATGGAGCCCAGCAGAAGCAGATTTATAGAATGACACATTTGGTTCTGAGGATGCAACAACCTTCACATTTACATTTTTGAGGGGTTTGCTTTGATCTACTTCTATCCTGATCCAAGAGACTGCCCACAGTTGGAGCATGTTAGCAGTATCTTGGAATTGCATTTTCTTACTCAGTTTGAGGCAGAAAAAATCCCATTTGGGCACTCTCATTTCCCTTTGCAATGCAGGATAACCAAGATGCTGGGGTGAATCCCTCCCCAGAAGCCTTCCCAGCCCTCATTCCTGAGAGAGGAGTAAAAGAATGAAACAAAGCCTTGTTCCTCTGTGCAAACACTGCAGTATTTGGACTGTTTTATAACTAGAGGAAAGCAACATTTGACAGTTCATTCCTCAGTAAGGAGAGACCTAAATATGCTGTACAGCAGCTGTATTTGCTATTGAAAGGCCTGTAGTCGTCATAAGGCTCTTATTCTCATTAAGTTTGGAGGTGCAGCTTATTGGAAGAGGCTCTTGATGCAAACACTCCAGACAGGGCTGTCCCCAGATGAAATGATATTTGTCGTGAGGACAGTTGTGCAAAGAATCACTGTGAGGAAAAAAAAATACAGCAGACGATAGATTAAAAGGTCACCTTTCAAGGACAAATAATTAAGACAGAAATGTGCAGTTTGGTTTTATGTAAGACTTTGTTCTAATTAAAAACCAGGGCTCTTTATGGGGAAAATAGGGACTTTGTTAAGCAGCTTGTGCTGTTCCTGCCACAGGAAGGAAATTTTGGCATATATAAGCATATACTGCTCCTTCCATATTTTCAGATCATGTGCAAATTTTATTGAGGAATATTGTCCTGTGCTGAGTGAGAAATAGATACCTGCAGTTGTGTATTAAACTGATGAGATAACATTTTTTTTCTGACATGAGATACTGTATTAGGAGGAAGAGGCACACCTCAGACACACAGGTAGAACAATGTTGTCCATCAATAAGTCAGTGAAACACAAGTAAGTGGGACAGTGGCCAAGAAGCCCGATTTGGTGGCCTCCTCTTCTCATTCTTGCAATGGCCCTGTGAACTGGAGGCATTGTCACAAGCCATGACCAGCAGACAACAGCACACAGAATTTAACAGGTCATTATCATCAGTTGTGGAATCACTTCATGATGTGTTTTATCTTATCCAAAGAGTGACGGGATTCACCCTCAGGTGCAGCAGTTTCGCACTAACAGCCCCAGAAGAAGATTGAGTGTTCCTTTTAAAAGGGCTGCCCCACATCCAGAGGGGCAATGTCAGGACAGATTCCCCCCACCTCCAGAGGCAATGGGGTGGGGGTGTGCACTGCACAAAACCACAAGAATCATCTGGCACATATCTTTGGTGCTAATTTGTGAAGGCTCTTTGTTTGTTTGTTTGATGAGGCTCATTAGGGCTGGTTGAAGGCTGCCAGCTCCTTCCGCTCAGACTGCTGAGCAGGCTCTCAGCTGTGCTGGAGAGGCTGCATTCCAGCCAGCACTCCACGCACACACCGAGGCCGGATGTTTGCTTCCTTTCATGATGGTTTTCTTTGTCTTCTTGATTGTGGACTTGATTTTTACAAGTGCTATAAAAAATCCCAACGTTCTTAATCTCAGCTGGATTCTTGCAGCTGTGGGGAGAGGAGGAGGCAGGGGAAGCAAAGCCTCCATGTTTTCAAGAGCCAAAACCTCCTACTCCATAATTTGTGCTGATTGCTGTCTGATACTTAAAGAAGGAGTTAATTAAGGTTCAAACTCTATTCTCTTCCTTCCATGGTACAGAACAGCTATTTTTATTTGTGGTCTACCTGTGTAGTGTCCCATTTGTGCTTGCAAAAAAGACCCACCTTGTTGCCTTTCCCAGTAGGAAGCCCAGGACTCTCTCTTGTGATACACACAAAAAAAAAGAGGTTTAACTTTAAAGTTATGATGTCACATGCTTGGAGGACAAGAGACATATGGAATCCAGCTATCCAGTCTCCTTTAGAGGCAATAGGTACATTAAACACAGTGCTCAACTGCAGTAAGAAAATGTACATGGATTTGAATATAGAGGTTCCTTTCCCAAACCTCTCACAGCAATTCCCTGGGAAGCAAAAGGATGCCAAAACTAGGCACCAGCTTTGAATTATGAAGGACAGGGTGTTTCACTAGTGGGAAATCCTTTCTGTTCAACCTCCTCCTATCCCTTCTTTCTTTCCTGCACCCTCTCCACCATCTTTTGTACCAGCTTCTAACTTCTGGCTTGTTCCACAGCCCTATTTCTGTTTCTGTCCATCCTTCCTTCACCTGCGCTTCTGTCCCGCCCCTTTCTTGGCTGTTACTTTTCATCTCTCTCCCAGTTGCCATTCCCCCTGCTCTGTGTTGGATCTAGGCTGCCTTCTCCACTTTCCCTCTCTGGCAGGCTACCAGCTGCAGGAAGCACTAAAAGCACAGGAGAGGCAACTTCATCTTCTCAGTCCTGGAGCTTGTCATATGAAAAGCCCCTGAAGGAGCAATAACCACAGGTAAAAGTCATGCTTGGCTGTAAGATACGCTGTACAGAGTATGTTCAACCAGAAGAGGGACAACCCCTACAGTAGGTTCAAATATCCTTTGCCACAAACAAACTCAGCATTAAATTAACCATGATAATAATCATCCTAATAAGAACTCTGGAAGTTTAAACCATGGCTAATTTGGCTTGTTTTGTCATGGGAAAGATAAAAAATATATTCAGGGTATCCTCCCCAAAAATGACAAACACTCCAAATTTTCAAGCCTGCAAGAATTATCCATGCAATTCTTGTTGTATTTGGTTTGGTTTCATTTTTTTTTGGTAGGTAAAATTCTGTATTACTCTCCTTTTCTTTAGAAAGGCTTTAATTACTTTTACTGAACCTTCTGTAAAAAAATCAGCTTGAGGGTTGGATTTGTGCAGGCATGGGGAAATATCAGCAGAAACCAGCAATTCTGCCAATCATTTTAAACACTGTCCTTTTAACCAAGTCCCTTTTTTTTTTTTTTTTTTTTTTTTTTTAGGAGGTGGTGGCTGTGGCTCCCTGTATGCCTTGCTACAAGGCAAAGTGAAATCCTGATTTCCCTGAAAGTATCTGACTCCTCACATATAATCAGCTTCTTAAAAAAAAAAAAAAAAAATTGCTATCTCTCTCTAGCTCAAAGAAGAAGGGCTGAAACCTTCAGAACCCCTTTGCAGCAGACAGGTACAATAACTGGCCCCCCCTGACTTGGAGGAGCAAAGAAATTGTGGCTTCCCTGATATTTGGATTTCATTGTATGGCAACTGGCAGAGTCCCCTGAAATGAGTTTTTTCTGAGAAATATAATAAAGTAAAACTGGAACACAAATAGAAACCATGAAAAATATAAATCTGAAGGCAATGAAAATGCCAATACATTAAATTTTCAATTTAATCAAAGTCATGGGTCATTTAATGCAATATGAAGAAAAAATATTGAGAAATGAAATCATGGCAGTTTTTTTCTGCTGCAGTTTGTCTAAAAGGCTCAGGTTATATTGACTGTCTATAGATCCCAACTTGTTTTAAACAAGCTGACCCAGCCAATCTGAGGCACATGGGATTGTTTGGTTACTCTTAAAAAAAATCAACAGTTAATAGAGATGCATGCATGTGCTTACAGCAGTGTATGGTGTCCAGAGAAGTGTATGGCTCTCAGAAAAACTCCTTTTGGCATAGTCTGAATCTAAACTCCATTAAACTCAATATATTTCTGCTGATTTTGGTATCTATAGTATTTGCTATAAATTAATTGAGCTCTGAGCATTTTATTAGCAAATATTTGACCCCAAGGTTAAGGCAAGGGATTCTTGTGTGCAGAAATGAAATACTTGGGATCAGAAATATGCTCCACTTCTGTGATTACACCCTGTTTACATTTTGTTGCCAAATCTTCTGTGCAAAGCTACTCAGAAACGTGAAATGATATTTTGATGCTGTGGTAGGAAATAGGAAAAAAGAAAAACTTTCCATGAGACTTAACTACAAGTCATGAAAAACAGAAGCAAAATAAAGTTGATGGCTCATATAAGTTCAGACTCTGCTAAACTGGAACACAGACACATCTGGATTTTAAATGGGAAAGATGCACAAAAGATGACTCCTGCTCCATGTGAAATTCTTATCTTTTTAGTAATAAAATAAAATAAATTATGGAATCATAGGATGGTTTGGGTTGGAAGGGACCTTAAAACTCATGTAGTTCCAAACCCCTGCTCTGGACAGGGACACCTTCTACTAGACCAGGTTGCTCCAAGCCCCATTCAATTTTAAACATGGTCAGGGATGGGACATGCACAGCTTATGCTTTTTTGTTTGTTTGTTTCCCCCAACAACAGCATTCAAACAACTTCCCTATGGCATTTGTTCCATCTTTGCCTGGGGCAAGGCATACTTGCACAGTGAACAGAAGTTCTATGCAGAGCTAACTTCCTCCAGAAATCTTTACTGCAGTTAAGAAAACTTACTCTGGGCTTTGTTTTCCACTTAAATGGAAAAGTCTGATATCTGCTTACTTCATCTAAAGCCAAACTCAAAATGCATTTGATTCTGCCTGCTATCAGAGTAACTCTGGCTCTGAGACTGTCACATCAGAAATCACCCATCCACACTGCTGATTCTTTACACTGATGAAGAGTAATACATACTTCTTTCCCACATGTTCAACTTAACCATAGGCTTGCTATTTCTGAGCAATCAATGAAACACAGATGATAGATAACTCTTTTCTGTTTCATTATTTTCCAGGTTTATCTCTCCAAGCCTGGCTGCACACCGTAAATGGCAAACACAGCTGTAGTACTAGTCAGTGGCAGAATTTGATGATTCTGTCCTCCACCATATAATTTAAAACCTAAGTTCACCCTTGGCAAATCTCTCTATTAAAATCCCAATCACAATTTTTCTTGGGTCCCTGAATATCATTGAGTAGATAGACCCAAGAGGAGAAACATAACTTTCTACTGAAAAGCAGGTGATGGTTCGTTTCTGTCCAATATATTAGTTACACAATAAAAAATGCATTGAAAGAAACTAGTGCTCCTTAGAATGAGGAAATTCAGAGCTTGCAAAGATGCCAGTCTGTACTTTTGAGTTTAACAAGATGAAGTAACTGAGCCAGTAATAATATTTTTTCTCACTAATTGTACTAAGATCACTTTAAACAACAAATTACAATAGCAGTGTTTTTATTTTCAGGCTTTTAAAGGGAAAATGAGGTTATGTAAGAATGAAAAGTTACAGAAATACTTGTCCTTTAATATTTCTGAATGTTTGTATGTGTTTTGTCACTGTGTTTACATTAAGATGCTTTGTGGATCAAGGCACACTAGAGGAGTTAGGCTTCACATATGAAAATTCAGGCAAGATATGAATTTGTTCTGTAGCCTCTTTTAGGCTGTGATTGTAACATTATGCATTGTCTGCCACACTGAGACAGAGGTTATGGTCAGCACTTGCCAGTCCCACCATAAGCAATGTTGGTGATTTTGAGTTGTGACTGAAACTGGAAGAATTGCTGAAAATTATGAGGTTAAACAACAAAACATAACATAAGATAATATAACAAAATAAAGCAAAGCAAAACAAAACAGAGAGTTGTTTTCATCTGTCCTATTTTCTCAGGCATTCACATTTGCACTTTTCCAAACTTGAGTAAGAGATAGAAACAAACTTTCTCATGTATTAAAAAGAGAAGCTGAATGTCCCATGTTCCAGGAGCTTGGACTGTAGAAATGATAACAGAATAAATTCTGGGAACTGGCAATGCTCTGTAACAGAAATAGGTGGTGAGAGTTGAAATAGCATCACGTTCCTTTGACTGTGTAACTTTGATATTGAAATTATTTTGCTGCATTCCCTTCCTCTGAAAACTGAGCCTTATGTAACTGGAAAACAATAATCTAATATCATAATAGAGTTTTGTTATGGCCATTAGGCAGCATCTCCAGTGGAGATAAAAACTTTTTTTAGTCCAATCTGTCACAAGATCTTGCAGCACCTACGACATTCTCTTGGATCACCATTGCATACACCTCCTATGGTAAATCTTAAATTGTGACAAATAATGTGTTTTTTCCTGGGGATGCACAGTGTCTTCTGTATCTGTTTGTCTTTCAAAACATAACAGATTTTTTTATGCAAAAAGGAAAATGGTGGTTAATGTATGATAGAAAAAACATAATTTATCCTATTAAAGGCAAGCCTTTGTTTCCTGTTTCAGTGTGGTTTAGACCTCGTTGGTGCAGAAACAGCATGGTAAATATTTTATGAACAGCATCCAGCAAACACACAGTGGTAGGATGCTGCACTGATTAAAAGAAATGTTTCAACTTAGAGATAGATCTTGAGTCCAGCTCCCACAAAGCAATGCTTACTCATGCTAGAACAGGATGTCCAGAAGCCCTGGGCAGCCCTGGCATGTGCATCCTTCTCCTTTCCTTCACCTTGCCCTCCAACAAGGTGTCTCAGATGCCCTTCTTTTCCTCCCGGTCATTTGGTCAGGGCAGTCACACCACTAGCAGCAGCAGAGGCCTCCCAACTGTGCCCTCTCTCCTCAGCTGCAGCCCCCCAACCTGAAACTTGCCAATGCCAGGAGTCGATGTGCCAAAGAGCTTTGTGCAACTTACTCCTGCCAGGAAAATCCTATACAATTCAAGCTTCTTTCAGTTCCTCCCAGTTAGAGCAGAAATTTAACATTCTCTCCCTTCTGCTTCCTTCAAGATCTTCCCACCAGGTCCAGGAAAGACATTATAGCACCTGGCACAAGGAAAGGCTGGCTGCCTCTTGTTTGCCCAGCAGGACCCTCCTGCCAGCCACCCTTCAGAGAGTTACTGTTAACTGCAGCAAAGAGCTTCCAGCTCAGACTCCTGCCACTAAACAGACCTCCCTGAGCATCACAGTCCTGTCACCTGGCAGCAAAACCACCCTTCCTTCCTGGCACCACCACCTGACAAAATGGAATAAGGGCACATAAGCCAAGCTGTATGTTTGAAGCAGTTTTTGCAGAAACAAATCCTTTCCATAAGAAAGAGATGGTGGAAAGAGAATTGCAGTATTGTGAGTAGGAGGATATTAACTTGGGAAAGCATGGTGGCCCCTCCAATATCAGGACATTGGGAAGAAATTCTTCACTGTGAGGGTGGTAAGGCACTGGAATAGGTTGTCCATGGAATTCTTAATGCCCCATACCTGGAAGTGTTCAAAACCAGGTTGAATGGAGCTCTGAACAACCTGATCTAGTGAACGGTGTCACTGCCCATGGCAGGGGGGTTGAAACTAGATGAACTTTAAGGTCCCTTCCAACCCAAAGCCATTCAATGATTCTCTGAATTTATAAACATAAATTTCTCCAGGCCAAGCAAAACCAGCTCCATGCCAAGTCAAAGAACAGGATAACTCTCAGTTGCTGAGAAATATGGGGTGAGAAATATTGGAGTAGTGGATGAAGAGAGTTCATTTCCTACCCTTGGTATATTACTGAGTGCCTGCTCTGTGGGTTGAGCTTGGTGGGTTGAAAAAATACTCACGTGTTCCTTCACAGGGTGAGAAGTAATTCCTAATGCACTTGCACGTTACACAAGCGTGAAGGCAAGTGGCAAACTAGCGGAAGCAAAATCCATTTTGTTATGACTCAGTCATTGGGAGAAGGCTGGGAGTCAGCCAGAGGTTAGAAATGGATTTGCCTCTTTAAGCTGCTCACCCACAGTGGCAGGGCTGGAGCTGGAGCAGTTCACTTCAGGCTCTGCAGTGCCTGCCCTGCTGCAGGCTCTCTCCACCTCCTCCTCCTCCTCCTCCTCCTCCTCCTCCTCCTCCTCCTCCTCCTCCTCCTCCTCCTCCTCCTCCTCCTTCTCCTCCTTGCACTCTCCCAGCGCACCCAGCAGCATCCCCTGGGAACATTCAGTGGTTCCTAAGGAAAAGGTCAATCTTGCTTTCCTTTTCCCACTGGTTTTACACTTTAGTCAACGCT
The DNA here is from genome assembly GCA_035583235.1 of Hafferia zeledoni. Lineage (NCBI taxonomy): Eukaryota > Metazoa > Chordata > Aves > Passeriformes > Thamnophilidae > Hafferia > Hafferia zeledoni. The sequence goes on from JAWWEV010000115.1 coordinate 110,454,883, forward strand.
CAGCAGTGAGGAAAAGGCCAAGCTGCAAACTCCTTCCTTGCTTCTGGCTCACAACCCTTTAGAGGAGACCAGTGCAGTAACACAGACCAAATCCCACAGGCACAACAGCCAGGCCTGCAAACACCACCTGGGCACGGCTGTCTCACTTCTCTGTGAGCCTGTAGGTGCACGTACCTGTGTTCCTGCAGAGCCCACAAGCATTCCCAGAGAAACCTCAGTCACTGTGACTGAATATCACATTGAACTGTTAATAAAGCTGCTTCTGCTGAACAACCTCCCTCTTCCCTCCCCTTCCCACACCGGCTCTGGAGCCCTGACTGCAGAGGCACTGACTGATGGGTGAATACAGAAAAATGTAAACAATTCTGTGAGGAGTTTTGTATTGCTGTAAGTGCTGAAAGTGTCATTGGGCAATCTGATGCTCTTGGATTGTAATTTTTGTCTCACAAAAACCCCATTCTTACACTTTCTTTTTCCACAACATGTATATGACTCAATTTTCTGCAACAGCACCTTAATTTAGTCAATTTAAACATTAAATTTCAGACAGGATTGAATCACTTGCAGATGAAATAACACCTAAACTGCATTAGTTTTTTTAGAAAATGGCATGGATCCCAACTGATTCCTTTAACAGCAAAGTCAATGCTCACTGAAAAGGTGAGTATCCAGGAAGAACATCGAGCAAAATCTTAGGAAAACAATGCTACTGGTTTCTTAACTGCCTTCCCTAGTAAATAAAGTGCATGCCCATCATGATGTCTGATTCCTGATATGGACCAGACTTAGAAAAGAGCCTAAGTGGGCACAAGAACAATTAGTGGTACAGTCTGTGTTTTGCTATCATGTGTCAAAGCAAGAAATTATGGTTTAAAATTATTCTTTAATGGAATATCAGACATACAGATACCCTCAGATCAGAAAAGGCAGAAAGACAGAGTGGAAATAGAAACAAATTTTTAAAAATGTTGGAACTGGATATTTATATATTTTGCAAAAGGGAAAAAAGGCCAGGAAAATGCAAAGCAACATGAGCATTTTGTGTCAGGACTACATGGCTCTTATGTGGTAACTGAGAGCTTATTTTCATTTATCACTCTGAAGTCCAGGGAAAGGGTAGATTCTCACTTTAAGCAATTAAATTAATCCTTTTTTTTTTTTTTTGCACTTGTTCTTTGTTTCCTTAACTGCACAATGCCATGAATTGGTATCAACCTAAATTGCTTGTATCAGCTCATTTATCGGTGAAGGCCACCAGCTTTCAATCCAATTCCTCTTCATTCACTGTCCTGGTGCAGTTATCTTTCAAGAATGCACATTAATTTGTGCTCAGCCAATGTTTGGTTTTTGAAATATATTTGGATGCGTGTGCAGTGTCAATGTTTGATGACTTTAATCAAGAAATGCAAAGGCAGATTTATTGCCTGAATCATTAGGTGTATGGTTTTTTAGTCATTATGTGTTTCTACCCACAATGCCTTTTAAAAAGTACTTGGTCACCACACAGAGGAGTTCTAACATGGCTGGCATGACCATGGGGAGCAGGTGGATCTGTCTGTGGGCCTCAATCCAACATCTGTGTGAGGTGGAATGGGCCAGCATCTCCCTTCTCCCCATGTGCCTGTGCCTTGCTGCATCTGAACAGGGGTTTGGTTTATACGACTTGGATCTTCACAAATATAAATAAAATGTAAAAAAATAAATGCCCATCTACCCAGAGAGGTGGAGAGCCAGAGATATGCTATGGGGTGCCTCAGGACATGTCTCCCAGAAGAGTTTGGACCTTGTGGTTGCTTTATGACCTTTTCCAGACTTCGTGCTTTCCACAGAGGTAAGGAAATCCATAGAGGTGGGATGGAAAGGAAATATCTTGGAGCTGCTGACCCTAAAAGTGATACGGGCAACAGATCTACTAAGCTGGAGCAGAATTTGGTTCTTGAATTTGCAAATTTTATTTACTTCAGTTATAGTTAAGTCTGATGCTTCAATATCAGCTAAAATCCTTGATCCAAAGACATTAGGCCCATGACATTTATAATCAGCTATCACTATCACATCTAACCTCCTTCTCTCCCAAATGCACTGTTCTCAGTTAAGTCTTTTTTATTCTTTTAAAAAGAATAAGGATCCATTTTGTTTTATAATGTGTCTTCCATTAGGGTAAAACTCAGCCAGGCAAAGATAATGCTCAAATTACTTAAAATCCTGAAAGTAGTTTTGTTTTAATTCTCAGAGCCTGTTATATAATTCATCCTGCTTTAAATGTTTTGAGTAATTTAAACCTATAGGCTCACATGATTGAAAGAGACACACACATGTGCTACTCGTGGCATTAGTTCAAAACCATTGGAAAAATTCATTTATGCTTTGTTCCCACTTTTTTCTCAAGTCCCTTGTCAAACACTAACCGTAGAGTAAAGTGATTAGAAGAACATGAGTAGGAACATAAAGAATACTGCTTAAAATTCTTGAATCCATTAGTGTGTAACTTTAAAGAGATGTATCTTGGAGGTACTACAAAAAAAATCTAAGATCAGTAAAAGAGCTGTGTCTATTTTACTGATGAGTCTCTGTATCTAGTGGAGGGTGTCCCTGCCCATAGCAGGGGGTTGGAACTAGATCATCTTTAGGGTGCCTTCCAACTCAAACCATTCTGTGACACCATGATCTGATAATACTTTATATGTACCAAAAAAACCAAAACCCCAACCAAACAAAAAACTGTAAGAAGAATATAACTTTCAATGGCTGGGCAGTATTTTTCAATAAGATTTACAAAACTAAGTAAGATTTACAAAACTAGTCAAGTTTGGAACTTGTCTTTTCAACAAATACAGTTTAGAGCCCAAAATTTCCTTTCAGAACTTGTAGGGAACTTTAGTCAGAATCTTAATTCTCAGGATTTCTTTCAAACTCTTTTGTTCCTTTAAGAAAGCCTTGGCCTTCAAGTTAAAAATTCAGCACAGGGAGTTTGAATCTGAATGCAATTTGATGAAAGATGACAGAAAGCAATAGGAATTCTTAAACAGAAGTCTTGAACAAGAGGGTTTGCTACACAACTCCAAATCCTGTAGATGAGTGATGTGTAACAGAAGGTGTGTTCAGAAAGTATACATCTCTTTCATGTAATTTTATTATCTGATCTATTAATCTGCACTATATGGCTAATCTTAGCAGCCCATGTGAGCTTTCTGAATTTTTATTTTGCATCTTCAAAACAACAAAAATCCATCAGCCTTGAAGCCAAAGGTCCATTGTTAATATTTTAGCCCATAACAATTTCAGGGCATCCCATGCCATGGCCTAAGAGCATTTATGAGTGGAGGTCAAATCCAGTGGCAACCACACTTCTCCTTGCAAGATCTCTCCCTGCTTGCAGCTTTCAGTCTGGGATGGGACTGACCTCATTCCTCCTTTTAAGAGCACATAGCCTGCTGATTGCTGCTATGCAGATTGTGGCTGAAGAAAGGAGGAGGAACAATTAGGAAAAAGAACAGAGGACAGAAAAATAGAATTATACAGTTATTCTGTTCCTTGCTTTCCTCCTACATGCAAAGAGCAGCAGGAAAGCAAAATATCTTTGCCTTCTGGAATAAATAACACCATAGCCTGTGCAGCTTTTCCCTAGCCAAGGAGTGGTCTGGTCTCTGAATAAATCTTAACAAATCAAGTAATTCTTTCTTCTGAGATACATGCATAATCTTTTTTCATTTCAGATTGAATTTCTTCTCTGAAGCCCTGGGATCCTGACTTCTTTTGAGGGTGGTTTTCTTGGAGATCCCTTTTATTCTTCTTGCCTACAGAGTGTGGGAGATCTGTGTACATGTGCCCAGCTATGCAGAACTGACCTAGAAGCCCCCTTGACACTGGTGAGCCCAGGAGTGTGGCAGCATTGATGACTGAGGTGGTGTTTGGGCCTTGGCACTATTTAATTTGTTAATGCAGATATGTCTATAGCATTCAACTTTGACAGCTCCAGCCAGCAGCTCACTGTTGCTGATGACACCCATGATCTGTGTGCAAAGCTGATGCTGCCATGCTCAGTGATATTGTTACCAGTGATCCCCGATGACCCTCTGTGTACTCAGCCATTTAAACGTATCTGCCTTCAGCAAGAGCCCTCCTGGACTCTTGTGAGTTTGCCAACCACTACCAGCAGAAAGCTGTTCCATAAACTGCAAGTCTGCAGTGGGTGTTATGGTCATGTTTTATCTGAACTGCCTCAAAGGTGTCACTTGCAGGGCTTAACAAGTGAGCATTTCAGGTGGCTTAGTGAAAGTCAGACAAATTTTTCCTGGAAGTGCTCAAGGCCAGGCTGGATGGGGCTCTGAGCAACCTAGTCTAGTGGAAGATGTCCATGCCCATGGCAAGGGAGTTGGAACTGGATAGTGTTTAAAATCCCTTTTAGTGCAAACCATTCTGAGATTCTATGAACCCTACCTGCTTCATGTCAATAAACTGAAGACAAGGCCTTCTGTTCTTCTCTCTTTCTCTCTCCTGGGAACCCCTGAAGAATACTTTAGACCTCACTTAAGCATGAAATAACTCAAGTCCCTCATAGCAGCAATTCCTTACCTCTTGTGACACCTGAGAGCCAAACTGAGGCACCTTCTTCCCAGGTGGTATTTCCACCACAGGAAGATGGTGGAAAGGTCTCCCCATGTGATGAGACATCTCTTCATGGCAACAGGCCGTGGCTCTGGTCTCCCTCTCAAGAGCCCTCAGCACAGAAACTCAAACAAGCCAGAGACCCAGCTAGGCTTTGGCAAGTTTGCTTTTCATTTTTCTTCTGTTAGGGTGACAGGAGCAAATGAACAATTACAGCATTTTTAGTCCAGCTGACAAATTACATGTTAGCTCAATTTAGCCTAAGCACAATTTCCCAATCAAAGTCAAACCAAAGCAACAAAACAGGCTTATGTTTTCTAAAATTCATTAATCCTGTTTTTTTTCACCTCTCCAGATTATTATTATTATTCCATGTCCTGAATCAAAGAAAAGAGCAGGAGAGTTTTGGGTTTGTTTTCTGGTTGGGATTTTCCCCTGATCTTCAAAGGAGTGTGCACTAAAAGGGTTACAAATACTTAATTAGAGAATGGAATTTCCACTGACTGACCAAATGCAATTAAGCTATGCAGCTCATTTCAAAGCAGGATGTGAATTTAAATAAGGCTCAGCTTTGTGGAAGCTGCCTCCCTCTGATGGACATTTCTGTTTTGGATTAAAAAAAAAAAAGAGTCTAATTTCTTACTATTCACTCAGCTCCACCATTAATACAGATATCCAGTCAGACTCATTGCCAAACTGCAGGGAAGTTTTGGGTTTTTTTTATTAAAGCTAAAGAACTCCAAAAAATGTCACAGAGAATGAAGGAAGAAGAGAGGTAGGAACTTTGAGGTGTTTTGCTCAAAATCTGCTATTAGTTCCTCAGGGAGCAGGATCCAGAATAACCGTCTGTGTGAGTGGGAGATGCCTCGAGCTAATCACTACATGAGACCATGCAGAGAAGTGTGTTTGAACTTCCAGATTGTTCCAGTTTTTAGAAGCTTGAGGCAGTAAAACAGGTCCATGGGATCCCACACCTGGAGCTGTCTGCTGGAGGCGAAAATCATATGCATAACTTAAAAGAACGAATCTTTTGTTAAAGAAAACTTCAAGTTTTCTCTACAAAGAAATATGCAGCAAAGCCTGTTTTAATTCTAATAATCATATGTAGGTGATTCACAATATTGTAGTCATGCAGATGGGATGAAAAATTGCCCTAGATTCAGGTGCCCAGACTTATTTCCAGATTTTTTATTTCCAGATTTATTTGTTTACAGATTTTTTCAGGCATCCATAATTTTGTTTCATTAATTAATTATTTTTGTTTTTTAATGTAATGACTTTTCTTTTGTTTCCTGTGAGACATTTCAGAATGTCATGGTTTCAGCCAGGTGGGGCCTAAATTTGGGTTTTTAAGTTTGGACTAGGCCTGAAAATTGTCAGGTGAC
>JAWWEV010000115.1:110460975-110476470 GCA_035583235.1 Hafferia zeledoni
CTTTAGCTGGTTGGGGGGGGGGGGGCACGAGCCCTTTTCACTTTGTCTCGGACAGTTGGCGTTTTGCCAGCTCAACCCAAGACACGGATATTTAGGACTCCTCTTTTGCTATCTGTTAGGAAATGTTTTCTGATGTCATGGACCTTCTGGAACAAGTTTGATGGGAGAAATTAAGAAAGGGCTAGCTTGAACCTGAGTTCTCTGCTTCTGGAGGAAGTCCTTTTTTAATTTTCAGATAGAAGATAAAGGGAATGGAATTAGAAATGTATATAAGGAATCACCACTTGAGTTTTGTAAACAGCTCAACCATAGAGCTGTGAATACACTTGCTCACTTTAATGTTTTGCTGACCAGCAGATAATAATGCCAAATTCTTGATGATCATTGAGCTTAACCAAACAAATATCTAAAGGCAGAAACTGGGAGCCATTTTGCTCTTAGAAGCATAATTGTGTTTACCTAAAGATTATGTATGGCAAATGAGGTGATTTATTCTGAATTTAAGTGTCTCTCCTGGTGAAGGGATGTTTTTGGATGTAGATTTTCATAGAATTATAAAGTTATTTGGTTTTGAAAGGGCCTTAAAGATCATCCAGTCCAACCCCTCTGCCATGGGCAGGGACACCTTCCACTAGAGCAGATGGCTCAAATAAAACTCCATCCAGACTGACCTTGAACACTCCCAAGGATAAGGATGAGATTTCAGACTTAGATACCTGCCTTCATCTAGATACTACTAAATTGTATCTGCATCTTCCCGAAGTCCTTCCTTGACTGTAAATTTTCTTTTTAAAAAAGCTAAATACTGGGAGCACCAGGATATCTGTCTGTGCCTCAGCCCTTCCCTTCTGTCAGCCTAATTCCTCACAGATAACACTTGCAGGTAGTGGAAGCTCTAACTTAATCACTGGGACTGACACTGTTTTCCTAGACTCAGTATTCAGAGAAGATAAATGATACTGGGTAGTTTTTGCAGCACATAATGCTTTTCATCCACAAAGCATGCAGCTAATATCCATTCAAAACCAAAGGGATTTATGCAATAAAATTCTGCTTACAGACACTTTCCAAATCACCACAGAAAAGACTGCTAACCAAAAGCCAATGAGGCATTGGCTTTGTCATTAAACACCTTGTAGATGTTTCCTAAATATGTAACAGCTGGATTTTTAAGGAAATTACAGTTCCAACAGTCAAGAGACCATAAATTTCAGGGCATAATTAATTTTACCCTTGCCCTTGGAGTTATTAATTTTAAATATGCAGTAGTCTTTCAGTATCTGTGCATTTAAAACCAGACACTTTTGATGTCTATGAAATACCTCTGACATCCTTTAGATGTCCATTTTTGGATTAAATGATCCCATCCAAAAAGGCTGCACTTCTCTTCACTGAGAGACAGTGCAGGTCTAGTCAAAGGTAGGCATTGGAGACAAATAGCTGTGGTTAGATGAATGCTTCTCAAAGTCAGTACAACTGCTACAGACTAGTGCCTGAGTTATAAGTAGTTGTGGACAATTTTTCCACAATAAATACATATTTTTCCTTTTTTTCTTTTATTTTACATTTTTAGGCTATTTTTTGCTTCTTTAAATATTTTGTTAGGTTTTGTTATGCTGTAAGTAAGAGATTTGGAAAACATTGCCTACACTGGTAAATAAATAGGGACTGGGACATGAGATCAAGTACTGCCTATGAGTGCCCATGTTGCTCATGCAACCCCCAGGCCAAGACTGGTCCGTGCCTACCAAAACTCTCTCAGACATTGTACTGGCCTGGAGCAGGGAATAGCAGAAGCCAGGGACTGTTTCCAGTAAACAATTTGGACTGGAGAAGACAATTAGAGATGTACAGAAACAGATGTGGAGATAGAAAGTGGTTGGCTCTGCTTGACCTCAGTACTAGAAAAAGATCCTTGGCTAATTTTATTGGATGGGTATCTCATCTCAACATGCTGGAAGGCATTGCTGAATACTTCAGGAGAAAAAACTCAAAATGGCTATGACGTAACATGGAAACTTGGTATTTGCTCAAAATAAGGTATGGGACTAATGATACATGATTATGATGCCTTAAAAGGCCATAGTCTTTTTTCTCAGTTGCATAAAGCCCTTGCTTTTCCTCTTTCTCGCATAATGGAGTGAAAGACGTGGAACAGGTTTGTATTCTTTGAGGAAAAATTATCTGTCAACTGTTACTCAGGTGGAGGTATTGATTTTACTTTTGAGGCATGACGAAATGAGAAGGTTGGAGGTGGGCTGAATGGTTTGATGCAATGTCAGTCACAATTCCTTCACTTGACATCCAGTGTCAGAGAAAACAAAAAGATGCATGTTCATTGTTATCTGATAATATGAATTGCTGTGGACAATGGCTCTTCACAGATTTTTTATCTTCCACGTTTTTGGATTCATTAATGCACAAATTTATGAGAAATTATGAATTTGTAAGATTTAGGTCTTAAACTTTCTCTTCACACATTGTCTTTGACAGCTCTGATGACCTGATTCCCTGCCACCTCCCTGTGATTTTGATTCGAGCCTCACTGAGGACTTAGAAAAAAAAATTCACTTGGATGAGTCTACAAATAACTTTGTGTAATTCTCTGTCTGTGTCTGTATTTGCATTATTCCGTTCTTTTCAGTGAGTGTTTGCATAGCTTTGAAAACTTAGGCACAAATAAATTAGGACCAGAGCTTATCTCATGAGTGCTCCAAATCACTCATGAAAGTCGATGACTCTGTGATGAAGTTTCACAGAGGAAGATGAAAAACTGAAGAGGCTTAATGGATACCTAGACCAGTAGGACACACTGTAATACAGCACTCTGATTGGCCTGTTTAGAGACAGCTCAGTTAACAGCAGCAGGACTGTGCTTTCTTTGTGTTGGTGGTGAAGGAACAGCAGTATTCTGTGGCATCAGCAAGATTCAAAGAGCATGAGAAACAAGCAAAGGGAGTTTGCTTGAATTGTTAATGAATTATGGAAATTATGATGTTACAGAAGGAACAGAGATAAAATGGATCATTCTCGCAACCAAAGAAAAGACAGAAAACTGAAGACTGTGCATTTATCAGAAGAGTCAATTCTGCTGCTGAGAACATTTTGGCAATGAAAAAATTAAATACGATGAATTCTTGAGATTATTTAATGTGTGTGACTGCTCTGAATAGAAGAAGGTACAAAGGCATGTCAAAAGAGTGGGAAAATTAGCAGCTCAATTTGGCAGCTAGCAAGGAAAGAAGGCCATGTGCAAATCATCATGATAGCACAAACCAGTAAACAACTGGAGACAGATGAGATGTGGAGGGTTTTAGAAATGATGCCATTCTTCCTTACAGGAATAATAGTTTGAATGATTTAAATCCTTCTCTCCTTTGTAGGCAGAGCTTTCGGTCAGAATTTATCCCCATTAGGTACCATGTTGTTCCCACTTGCAGGGGCTATACCTCAAAGGATTGTCAGCAATGTAGCAGAGCCCCAGAAACAAGGACATGAGGCTACTGACCCATTATTCCCATGAGACACCCATAAAAGTAAAATCACTGAGTCTCAAGGCATTGGGCTTTTCAACTTTGAGTATTTGTCTTTAAAAGAAATCTTTTATGGGGAAAAAATAGCTTTAATCAGCAGTGTTGGTGAAAAAAGTTCAGTGTAAATTCCTCAGATATTTCTGAAAAAGAGATCTGGAAGGGTAAGAAATGTCAAAACATAGGCGGCAAGAAATGGAAGGATGGTAGTCACTACTGGTGGCCAGGAAGAGGAAGAGGAGGAGGTAAAAACACAGCATGACAGCATTTCTTGTGGGTCTGGGTTCAGAAGAGAGCATACAGGGCACAGAGCTGTGTGCACATTGTTGTAACTTGAACACAGCACAAAGTCCAAAAGCCTTTTGTTTCCTTCTCTTCACTCTCAGAACTCAGATGATCCCAGGCCTCCAAGGCATCTAACCAGAGTTAAAAGGAAAACAATGAAAAAAAGTGAACAAAAATAAAAAACACAATAAATTCCATTCATGGATAAACATATCTAAAACTTTCCTCTGTATCTACAGATCTATTAGTGTAAGTATTTTAATTCAATTTATTGTTTTGGTCATAATTTCTCAGTGTGGCATGAAAGTAATTAAAACAAAGAGGTCTGCAGAGGCATCTAATTCCCTCCTCCCAGCTGTCTTATGAAGCTTAAGGCTGGTTACAGCCACAAGGCAAGCAAAGAAGTTTGCTAAGCATTTATTTCTTATCTGTATTAAAAAATGTGCCCTTTTTTCCCCTCACAGAAAAGGGTCATTGTGTCTCAGTCTGTCAGTGGGATTCCTTTCAACCTAAACCTTTATTTTATACAACTATTTTTTTCATAATTATAGCTATGGGGCCTGATCCTATTTTCACAGTAGAAAAGGCAGTCGATTTCAATCCAGCCAGTCATGGTCAGACTTCTGTAAATGAGATTAGAATTGAGCGTATGTCAAACACAGTTGAGCCAGAAAAAGATTTATTTCTATCATTGAATTCTTTGGGTGAGGATTTGTCCAATTAAAATGTATTATCTATTAGACTTTGGACAGCATGACCAAACCAAACTAACACTCAAAATTGGATGTTTGGAAGGAACAGGTTTCTGTTTTTCTCCTTCAACATAAGATCATCTGAGAGCTTTTATTGATCTGAGAACTTTTTTGCAGTTCTGCAAAGACTATAAAGACCTGCACCAACATTTCTGGCAAAAGGCCTGGGCCGTGTTCCGAAGAAAGGAGAGGGTGTTGTTCTTCAGGGTTCTGAGTTTGAAGCTTCACACTCTTTTACAGCCATTGATGCATTTTCTAGAAAATTTATAGCACACCCACGCCTTCAGGAAATTTTTGTTTGTGGGGTGAGAAGAGGCTGGTGTTCACTTCAGATTTGGGCAAGTGATCTGCTAAATTTTGGGTTTCTCCTGATCCCCATTCAACAATAAGTAAAATAATCCCTTTTCTTCTGCACTAGTGAGCAAACAGATGCAGCCAAAACAACCAGCCTCACCCACAGCAGTGCATATCCCCATCTTACCAAAAGCCTAGAACTTACCAGAATGACTCTTGCAAACTTCCAGTGTCACCCCCAAAATGTTCTTGGGTGAAATAACTTGAGACATGGTTTTCAATAACTGCTGCCGTGTCTGTCAGCTATTTCTGCAGAGGATCCCCAGGAGCAGTGTTCCCATTCCCAGGCCTGTTTATGAATTTTCTTGTTTGACCTTGAAGATTTCCACTGCATCTCTGCTGGAGGTGCCTGTTGTGCATCCCACCATTTACCCTGGATAGTCAGGCCTAGACATCCACAGTAAGTGTCTAAAGTATTTATCATTGATAGGTACCTAAATGCCCAGTGAAATCCAGGAAGCATTATTAGTTTTGAGGGGTTCTAGGCATCCATAAAACTTTGAGTCTCTGAGACCATTTTCATTCTTCTTTCATTCTTCTTCAGTATGTTGACCTTTATTACTTTCCCTTGGCTTTCCCTCTGTTTCTTCCATTTCTTGAGGTCTCTGTGATGCTCCGAGTATTTGATCCTGTCTCTCAAAAGACACAAAAATCCTGATCCTATGGTGCTCTCTGTGTCTTTTGCAGGTCCCTTCTGTTTCCACTGAAGTCTTAAAATAAACCTCCTTTTCATTACACTTTGGCATTCATTTTTGGATATGATACTAGGATAGTGTTTACCAAAACTATAAAAAGAACATGAAAAGCTGATGTGATGAAGGAGGAAAATAAACAGGAACACAATAGTCCTTAAACTAGACCCTTTTAAACTTAGATATTGCATTCTAAAGATGCCAGCAGTGCAGATAAAAGGGAATCACATCAAGCAATATGAACCACAACCCCATTCAAAGGACTGCTCTGTAATTAGGTTTTATTCCTCTTGGCAGACTCACTGAATAACTGTTGAAAGAAACACTGATGGCATTGGAAGCAGGGGTACAGAGCTCATGCCACCACAGCTCCATAGCCATCCTGCTGCCCTACTGTAGGGTCCTGAGGTCACATCATTACACTGATGCCCACACTGAAAGGCAGATTTCAGTGTGAAATTACTCACTCTTTTGTTGATCCGAGAATGGTTAAAGAGGTCGCTGACCCCCAAGCTCTCTGCTACCTATTCTAGCTAAGAAATGACAAGTGATCTTTAGAGCACTCCTAAATCCATGCCAGTGCAAAGTGAAACAGGTTTTATAAAGAAAACCTCTCAATCTTTTCAGTCCACATCTCACTCGATTCAATTAAGAACCATTTTTCATCACAGGGTAAGAAACAGCTCCTGAGGCTGAAGGAGTGAGTGATGCCAGTCATCTCATTTCCTGTTCATACACGCCCATATGAGAGATGCACCTCAGGAACTGACAATTGCTGGTGTTTGCTCCCCCTTACAGGACAGTTTCATGATGGTTAGCTTTTGTATAAGCAAATATTATTTATTTACATCCACTGCAGCTTCAAGAAGATTAGTGCAGCTTTTTAGGCTGTGCATAATGACTTCCAGACATGAGCTAGAAATCAAGAAAGTCAAGAAATGCTGTTCATTAGAAACATAAATGGCATTACCTGTGTTTAAATAGGATATATTGCAGTATTAGTAGGCATTAATTATTAGTCATATGGCATTTATAAAATCGGTATGTACAGGGATACTTAGTTGGTAGTTTACATTCAAAATTTCTTGTTTACCCAATCAAGTGGTCAGTGTACTGGGAAGAAATCTTAACTAGTTTTCCTCTGTTCAGAGACTACTTTGTGAAGCTTTCAGGATATCTGGAAGTAGGAAACTCAGTCTGATCACAAGTTCAGTGACAGGGAACAACACAGCACAGAAACCTTCTCTCTTTAGTGAATCACCGAGAATACAATCATCTGACTCTCTGGATAATTATCAGGCGAGTTTTGAATGATATTATTTTAATCTGTATAAAGTAAGTAACTGCAGACATTGGCATCCTAAAAATAGTAAGCAAGTGTATCTCATGCAAGCTGGCTTTCTGATAAGTGTGGGAAAACCCCCCAACTCATTACTTATTTTTTAACCTTCTTACTTCCCACATTTTCTCATCCTCTTTATTTCCTAATAAGTAGCAGCTTTTCATTGATGTTTCATGAAGCATTTTTCATATTGTTTTTGATATTATGCAGCTGAAATATTGAAGCATTCTGAATGTTAATGTTTAAATGATAGGCTTGATACATTGTGGATGCATCAGAAAATTGACATGTAAGATATAGTTAAGACCACTTAAAAAACAGAGAGCTAAGGAAGAAAAGTAGTCACCTCATCTCTGTCAGTGAGAAACTGGGTTTCAAAAATGCCTTCTGTGGAAGCCTTCATCGAGGCTGGTTGATGTGAAAGTGAGACCACGTGCTCCTCCCTGGGCTGAATAGGCCTCCTGCTTTCATTGCCAAGGAGATGAACAATGTAGAGCTCTATTAATCACAATAAGGATTGCAATAAATCATGCAAGGATTCTGTCCCAACCAAGGAATAAAGCAAAATCTGAATCTGTCACTGAATGCAGAGAGAAGTTAATTCATCAGGGAATTGTCAACAAAGAATGTGCCTTAATCTTAATTACTGGTAGACCATCATGTTAGAGCCCTGAAACATGTCTAAGTGTTAATACAAAAAGCAAACAAGGTGTCAGCATGGAGTGATGTGCTAATCTCAGATCCTGAGGTGCTGCTGGATACAAACAGCAATGCTGCTTAAATTCGTAGGCACCTCAAAGCAATCAAGAATCCTCTCCTTCGTGTGCTGGGTTGGCCCAGATGTAACATATGAGCCAACAGGCAAGTGCTTCTCTGCCTTCCATAGTGGAAGCTTAGGGATCTCAGGATGCTAAGGAAATGGTATTTTTTAATTTGCCTTTCAGCATGATGGGGGAGAACATGCAGTTTCTTACACTCAGACAAGGTAATCTATGTGATCTTGTGGTCAGTCTTCTTGTGGGATATTAAGGCAAATACAGTTGACAGTTGATGATTTTAATATATTACAGATTCTGTTTATAATAATGGAGAAAGGATTAGATACTTGTAGGCTGAAATGTATTTAATCCTAAGAGAGACATGAGATGATTAATTCATTTGAAGTCCAGATGAGGACGCAAAGAGGATCGGGGGCTGGACCATCTCCCATATGAAGACAGGCTGAGAGAACTGGAGTTATTTAGCCTGGAGAAGAGAAGGCTTGGGGAGACCTCATTGTCTTCCAATTCTTAAAGGGAGCTTGTAAAAAAGAGAGAGCAATTTTTTACATAGGTAGATATTGATAGGACAAGGGGGAATGACATAAACTGAAAGTGGAGAGATTTAGAATAGATATCAGAAAGAAATTATTTCCTCAGTGTGGTGAAGCCCTGGCACACCTTGCCCAGAGAAACTGTGGCTACCTCATCCCTGGAAGTGTTCAAGGCCAGGTTGGGATGGGGTCCTGAGCAACCTGGTCTAATGGAAGGAGTCCCTCCTAGAAACACTAGATAATCTGTAAGGTCCCTTCCAAGCCAAACCATTTTATGATTCTATGATTCTATGAGAATTTTTTTCTTTAAGTGAGAGAGTCTCCTTGATCTGTGGTGCTAAACAAAGTTTTGCAACTTATGTTTTATCCCAAGCTGAAAAATCCATGAATTTGAGTGTTAAATACCTGAACTGTCACAGACACCAGCTAGTACTAGTTTCTGATCAGATTTAAGAATGTTTATTTAAGAAAAAGAAAGAAGTAATCAGTCAAAACATTCTGTGCTTTCTTGCCAAGCTCTTTTCCTCTAAGTGCAATCTTCAGCTGAGTATTGTCAATGTCATTTATTTCTTTGTCTAAATTCTATGCCAGAAAATTTTCTATCACTCCACATTTTCATCTTCAAACATATTCAAACGATCTGTCTTTTCTTATCAATTTCTGCCGTCATTACTCTCCTCTTTTGGCTATTAAAGCCTGGAAGCTCATGCAAAGCAATTATTGCCCTTTTTCTAACTTGGCAGCTTTTATTTGTAGTTCATACTTGTTTCCTTTCAAACTTTTTTCCTCCCAAACTTTTTTTCCTCCTTACTGCATTTTTTATTTTATTGGTGACTATGAGCTTTTCCTTTCTGAAGTGAACTACAAAGGATTTTTTTAAATTGGACTTATGCTTTGTCTCTTTCTGCAATACAAAGATATTATTTCTTTTTGTTTATTTATTCATAGCAATTATTTTTCTTGGCTATTTCAGGAATGTCAGTGCTGGCCTTTTCTGATTTTTCTGGATGCTACTTTGAATCTTCCCAAGGACAGTTATTATTAGCTCTTACATTGCAGCTGACTGGATATGGGTGTTGAAAGTTTAATCTGTTATCTCCATAAAATATAATTACTCGTACCCACCAACCTTGAAACGAGCCCATATTTATATAAAAAACCTAACTATTTCTCTGTAAAAGCAAAATTTACTAGCTACCCTATCTCCTCCAAAAATGTCCTCTAAAACTGCTTGCTTCATTAGATATATATTGTCTTGCCCAAATCTCAGCTAAGCTTTCATATCTATTACATGTGCCTAACATTAATAAAGTAAAATCTTACAACCTCCCACTCCCTATCCCATAAAGAAACATGTTGTACCTAATTTCCATCAAAACTTCCCAAGGAAGATTTCACTGACACTGTGTAGTTGTCTAGTTTTTAATTTCTTATCCGAATATTAGTGCTTGAAACTGGTCAGTGAATCAAATCTTAAACACCCATTTCTCTTCTCCGAGTATAAGGACGACAAGTAACTCTGACAGCAATACACTTTGGTAGGTGATATAAGTCCCATGTCTTGTCTCCATCCTCTGTTTTCCCCTCCACAATATGTTCCTCTCATCCTTCCTAAGCAAGGCTATATGGTTTGCCTCAGAACACACAACACTCAAAGTACACCATCTATATTGGCCTTTATGCTGCCCAGAAGAGGCAGTCAAACTTGTGTATGACCTTGAAAACTCTATGCACAGTTTATGCCTTGACATATAGTGACTACATGCAAGCTGTGACACTGGAAATCTATAAAATGTGGCCAGGTAGGGAATTCTGCCAGCCCTAAGGGAATGTAGCCTGAGCTGGAATGCACCCATGTCACCACAACAAAGCATTGCCTAAAGGAAAAGCTGCTCGTGTCTCCATTGCTTACATTTTCCAAAGCTGATTTTAAAACCATTTTTGCTGACTTTCAGGGCTCTTATGTTAATTCTTCTCATGCCCCAGGTTTATTTTTTGCCCCAATGGATTCTCATCCCTCTCTTTTCGCAGTTTGTGTTATTAAACTAAGTAGACCGAGATTCTCTAGTTCTCTCTTAAAAGCAAGACCGTCTTCCTCTGATCTTCTTTGTAGACCTTAGTAATTTCTCTTCCTTGGCAATGCCCAGCCAGGAGAGTATTTGAGATAAGTCCCTTACAGGGGCTTTCTGGAGGGCATTAATGATCCCTCTCAATAGATGCTCATACTTAAGAGTTAGGTAGAAAACTGCACATTGCTGATTCATAGGACTGCTCTACTCTCTGTAATGTCTCTCCTCAAATTTTCCTACTATGGGTATCATCATAAAATAATTTGGGTTGGAAAATACCTGTAAGGTCATTGAGTCCAATCATTGCATCTGACTTTGTTGCCATTTGCTGGAATAAACAATCCTGTGTTGAAATAAAGGGATCTGTGGTTTGAACATCAGTTAAAAGAAGTAGCTGTTGAATTGTGTCCTTGCCTACTGTGGCCAACAAGCTCAGTGACAGAGATAAATGCAAGCTGGCAGCATTACTGGATCCATATTTTAAGCAAAAATTGAAACCTTGCTTCTACAAAGTGCTGACATGGCTAAGTAGAAAGATGAACCATTAAGTGCAGGATCCATCCTCCCTCCTTTACCTGCTGTGCTGAGTGCTCTGCAAGATGTATTTCACATACCAGTGGAAAGAGACATCTGATGAAGCTAAGAGAGTCTTCTGCATGGAAAAAAATACTTAAAATGAATCAAGGTCAAAAGTTCTGTAAGGGACAGTGAGCCTAAGGCACAGGTACTTTGGGCTACAATCTGACATGAGACATGGGCTGGGCAATGCAAAGCATCAGTCAAGCACAAATCTAATTCAGTTACCTGAAATTAAATGGCCAGTGCTATCTGGGATGCCCTAGAATATTGTGTCTGGACTGCAGCCACTGACCAAAATGGGCACAGATTTCCTATACATTCAACGTTGTATCTTAGCTTTTTGTTATGTCTTAGATGTTCTATTGCATCTCATATGCCACCAGGCACTTATGTACTGAGAAATGAGCTGATACCCTAAAGCACCAAATCCCTAAATGTAAACTTTTAGATGCAGCTGTCTTCAGCTCAAGTTGAATCCCACCTTTGTGATGATCAGCTGGATCCCACTTCATGTTTGTGTCTTGCTGTACACACTTGCAAGGAGAGGCTGAGGGCTGACCCGAAGGTGTGAAAACAGGACAAAAGATGTGCTGGTCTTTTGGAGGACATAGACATATTCCTTGAGATCAAAACATTGCCATTTTTAATTTCTTGCTTACTTGGTCCTAACTGGAAGGGACATGTAATTTGTTGCTATATAGTGCAGCAAATTATATTTGTGAGCAAGACTCTGTGTTACTTTAACCCTGTCTATTACAAGAAAAGGTTGCTTAGAATATAATTAATTTTGTATAATAATTCATTTCTGTTTTTGTCTTAGAGATTCATTCGTCCATCAGGAGCAATTTTCTCATTTGTCCTACATTTCCAGATAATCCTGTCTGACTTCAAGTAAGTGGTTGGCTGCTGAGTGATGACCATCTGCAGATGTCAACACCTTCAGTCAGGTTTCTGAACGATCAGCTATTCTGAAATTTAGGCACATATTGTCCAATGGAGAAATTCCTACTTCCTGTGCATGAAATGAAATATCAGGATAGTCCATGTAGGCCATGTTTCCTATGTTTTTATCCCTATATCCATAATTTTCAAGGAGGAGTTGGCCAAATTTCATATATGTGAGCTGTTCAATTGCTTACACAAACAGTAATGCTGATACCAAATTATTTGGAAATGGCAAGCATATTTCAGTGTTTAATATCACATTTAGGAAAGGCTAGAAGAAAAGGTCTAAGGATTAATCTAAGGAAGTATATTGATTAAAACTTTATGTCTAATTAGAGGGGGTTGGAGTTATAGGGCTAACACAGCCATTATTTTCAGTATTTCCCAAGGCCAGTGTCCCTTTGTGCTGCCTGTTAGGTGATCCTTCAGAATTATGTATTACCTTCAGCTCTATTCAATTTGCTCCCATACGACCAGTGTCTGACAACAACAAAAATGTGTGCTCTTAAAAGCGTAGCCATTATGGTATCTTCTTTTATTGTCTGGTAGTTACAGTGTGTTCTATTACATTACATGACAAATAGAGTCTGTCTCCTCTCTGATTAGATATAGAGGAAAGATGGGCACTGTATTTTCTCAGAATTTACAGCAGGTGATAGGGGTAAGTGAATAAAATATTCTAAGTTAGTCTTTACCTTGTTTCTTCCTTTCCTGACTATAGAGATCTCTTCATATTCTTTCCTTTTATATAACAATCTTAGCCAGAAGCACATTTTTCTTTTTTTTCTGATCTTCATCACTTTTAGTGGATGCTGGAACTTATGAGAGTGATTCCAGGTCTTGCAGTAGATGGCAGCTTTCTGACCAGGCTGAAGAGAGGATTTTTCTTGCGTTCTCTGAAAGAGGGCATTTAAATAAAAGGGTTACAACTGAAGGCTAGTGTTGACCCCTAAAATCCTATAATATCATCACTGACTAAAAACTGTTTCTTCTTCTGCTCTGTTCATGTGTGTGGAAGTGGAGAAGTTCTGTGATAGATAAATCTAAATCCAAAAGCTAGAAGTGCAGATTTTTCTTCCCAGTTTAGCCTTTATTGCATGTCTTTGTCTCCTATCTCCCAGAAGGGTTTGGAGATGTTTCACATGAAAGCTGCTGTGGAACCAACATAGGAAAATGTCTGAGTGAAGAATTCCTATTTATTATCTATTACTAACTCTACAAAAAGGAAGCTCAATGGAAGAACATCATGGTCCACATTTCTAAAGGAGGCTGATAGTTTTGTGGGATCTAATTTTCAAAGTAACTAAGAATCCAAAAATACAAGTAAATCCCCTAGAGCCATTGCTGACACCTCAAAGTCAAGTCATGTGTCTTCCTTTGGTCACGATAGATTTTTTTTTGCAAGCCTGAAAAACACAGGCAACTTTGGAATTGTAGGAAGTTTGTGGCATTTGAGGGGAAAGAGATTCCATCCATGCAAAGAAAATAAAATTGAAGCACTCTTCTATAAATGAACCATAATCCATCTCCCATGCCCAATTAAGATGTCAATATATCTACAGCGTGACTTAGGTCTCAGTTCAAACTCAGCATTGCTAAAACAGCATTTCTAATCTCTACCCCTTCCCTGAACTTGCATTCTTCTCTCCTTGTCAGTCATTCTAAAAAATAATAGCATCATACTTGTCAATCAAGCTTATCATTTGGGCATGATATTCACCCAGATGGATTTCTCTCCATCACATTAAGCTGTTTCTAAGTCTCACAGACATTTCCTGAAAAAAAAACTATGAATATTCTAGTCAATTTATCAAGCTAAATTGTGTCCAGGCTCTAAGCACCTGATGTCTGAAGCCTTGACAAACATAGTTCTGTCCTATCTTCTCTTCATATTTTCTCTTGACTATCATCTCTTTTGCAATGCCCATAAAAACTTAATAACATTCAGATTAGGTGGGTGCTGCAAACTATGTAACATCATCAGTTTCTTCACAATTGTCTTTTTTGCCTATCTATTAGAAATGACCTCCTTAAAGAGTTTGAAGGAGTCTCTTTTTCTTTTATATATCTGCAGTAGCTGTAGTGACTACAGTAAGATTAAAAAAAAGAGATAGCTACTATATTTAAATTCAATTATTCAAATCCTTTCTAAGAGTGAACAGCTTTTTAAAAAATACTTTGAAAGAGCTAGCTCAATTCTAGCCAAATATCAGAGTAATCTTGTGACAGCGATCCCCATTTTTATTGAAGATAATGACCTGAAATAAAGGTAAATCTGAAAATATTTGGAGCCCATCATTCTTTGTAAGACTCCAAGGCATGCATTTTGAATGGGATCAGTGTTTACCTCTCATCTTTACTGAATTGGTAATTTACTTTATTCTAGCCTGGTTACTCTACAAAATGAAGCTAATGCCTTCTAATAATGGTTGGCATAGAATATTGTGCTACTTGGACATGTTTACATGAATTTTACATAAATGAATGAGTAAAGTAATGCTGCCTGTCAGTGCAATATTTATCATTACTGAATTGCAAGTGCATTGTTTAAAGGCCATATCTTGCCAGCAATGAGAATCTTCACAGGTTGCTCTAGCAAATGAAATTTTTTTCTGTGATTTTAGCTTCAGCTGCAACCTAGTGGCCAGCTGTATGAGCTGTGATTCAGCTGTCAGTAAAATAGAGCTGTGTTGTTACAAAACGCCTGCAGACTCACTGCCCTTCAGGATTGTGTTGCTGTGATCCTGTGCCAGACTCATTCAGGCAGGTACAACTGAGTGGGGACTTCTGGAGGCCTCCTGTAGGAAGGTGCAGGAAGGCACAGGTGTCCCATAGGATCCCTGTCACATCTACCAGAGCCAGGTGAGTGTTTCAGATGTTCTGAGCACCTCTAAAGATAATAAAGTCTGATATGTGAGCAGTTGTGTTCAGTCTCTGGGTCATATGTAAACCTCCCTGTAGACACCTATAATAGATGTGAATCTAGACAGAAATACTATTCAAGATGTCTAGACTGTGTTAGCATATACTGACTGACAGACAGTGGAGAGAGGGATATTGCCTGAAAGGTGATCAGTTCACCTTAAGACATAGGGAATGAAATGATCCCTGAATATACCTTGAAGATGTTTTCATCTAATTGACCATGCTAAAGTAGTGCTGTAATGGACACATAAAGCTTGTGGAAATGATTCCTGTCCCAAAACAAAAATGAAGGAAATAATAAGGAAATGGAGCTCATGATTTTTACTTAATAAAGTCTGTCTGCTGACAGAAAAGGAATTGAAGAAGGTGGTTCATCAGCACTGAAAGCACATGACCCTGTCAGACAAGTGCAGAAATAGCTCCTAAGTGTTGGTACACGTAAATCTGAATAATCTGGAGCCTGTGTTTTAGAAACGTGCCTGCATGTGCAAAACCCAAACACAATATGCCTGCAGTCCCTTCTTATTTTTTAATTTCCCAGGTACTTACAGATGGTGTCATGAGTTTGGCCAAGTGGGCTATGTTTAGGCTTTAAAGTTTAGATTAGGCCTGAAGTTGACAGGTGACTTGAGTTGGGCTGAGCTAGCTAACAGCTGACCTCTTCTAGCCAATGATATTGTATTCCATACCATGATACATCATCTCAAAGG
>JAWWEV010000115.1:110491349-110512663 GCA_035583235.1 Hafferia zeledoni
ACGTCATTTCAATACTGCAATACAAAATAAACTGTGTAAACTGAAATTACAGGGGAAAATGGTTAGATGATACAATTCTAAAAGGTAATTATGTCAGATGAAATGACAGGATTTTCAATTATGTTTTTATTTTGTTATCTGTCTTAAATATATAATTTTAAATTTGGACACCTCTGTTAATCTACTTTTAAAAAGCTAGATCTGAGAGATATAGTTACTCTCATTTATATAAATAATTTAAACTAAAAGAATTTCAAGCAGTTCAGGATTCTTACCAAAGTTATAAAAATGTAAAATCATTTAATCCATGAAAAGCATTGAGGAAGTACCAGGAAGTTGGAATGTGGGAATCAAAAAAGTGGGAAAAATCTTTCTTTCCATGTACAAGGATGAGATGTGATACGGTAAAATCTTGTGGACTTCCGAAACAATCTGTTCAATTTATTTGTACATAGTATAATTTAGCTTCATCCTGGATGCAAATCATGTCATTAAAAGCTCTCCAACCCTGCTTATGTATCTAGGACATTTAAGATAACTTTTTTAAGTAATAAAAATTATTTTTGAAACCCCTGGTTTCTGTACTTTAATTAGATTCCTGGATCCATGTGAAAGCTAATTGGCACCTACTATGCAGAGGGAAGGGCAGTTAATTACATATTTAGAAAATAAGATATTTGTCATTCACATTTTTTTCAGCAAAACAGACATGAAAAAAACAGAGAACCAAAATAAGGTTATTCTGGGTTATTCTGTGTATTTTCTTTTGTAAATGCATACAGATAGGGAATATCTAATATTTGCAAAAGTGTGTCCCAGATTCTGCCAACCAATGAAGGTGAATTCAAGCGCACGCGTGGGCACACGCACACACACACACACACACACACACACAGAGACACACACAGAGACACACACAGAGACACACAGACACACACACACACACAGAGACACAAACACAGACACAGACACAGACACACAGACACAGACACACACACACACACACACACATACAAGATTTTTCTTTCTGTTCATCTTTCAGGGAAAAAAGAAGCACCATCCATGATTTAATTTTTTCATCACTGAGGAGGGTGAGGTTGGAGAAATGTGATCTGCTCCACAGCTGCTGAGTTTTGCATCCACAATTAAGGACAGTGACTACTAGAAAAGTCATAGCAGACCCATAAAACCTTCTGGAGTTGGAGGTTGAGTCTCTTCTCTAGGCAGTCAGAGTCAGCACTTGCCTGTTCACCGTATTAGATATTCAGCAACCTGCTTGTTGTTTATTCCATGTGATTCTAGTTGCCCAGCTCATGCAAAATGCACTAATTCTTCCTTCTTTTATATCTACTTTCCATATATTTGAAAGAGACCACCATGTCCCTTTGTTTTTTGCCTTGGCAGACACATTCTGAAAAGGAATAAATTTCTTAAAGGGACCATTACTGTCTCAAGAGGAAAGAAAACAGGCAAAGCATGCAGAACTGAGAAGTTTGCAGAGGGAAGAAGGTTTAGAATTAGGGACAAATCTCATAAACACCTTGGAAAGGGAAGGAGTGTGATATTGGTAGTGAGCCACTGGAAGAGTTTGCCCAGAGAAACTGGAAATGCCCCATCCCTGGAAATGTTCAAGGCCAGGTTGGACAGGGTTTGGAACAACTTGGTCCAGTGGAAAGTGTCCCTGCCCATGGCAGAGAGTTGGAACTAACTGGTCTTTAAGGTCCCTTCCAATCCAAACCATTCTATGATTCTATGATGACTCTATGATTCTATGACAATTCTTTGATTCTCAGAGTATCACATCATATTTAAGTTGGTCCTAATATGCAAATTACCTCATGATCTTGGCATAGCATTCCTAAAGAAAAAGGAATTCTTTCCTATTGGCAAGATGGAGCCATTCACTGTAAAGAGAGGGCAATCAGGTCAACAGAGCCCAGTGCAATCAGTTTACTAAAATTCTACTTCATAGTTCCTCCCCATGGGAGAGGGTGTCCCTGGAATCAGCTCAGCAAAGATGAAAGAGGCACTTCACGGATTTCATAGCCATTTGAGCAGGACAACTTGACTTGGACTTCACAAGAGAAAGACACAGAAATATTTTAACAGAGATAAATTTGCTTTTGAAAAGTTTCGTTTATCTTTTATTGCAATTTAATTAAAAGCCATTGATAGTAAATGATGAAGTTTCTGCTGCAGGAAGTTTCTCAGGCAGTCATTTTCCTGCTGATGATAACAGAATCTCAATGTCAAACACAATAATTAAACCCGGTAAAGAGTATCAGAGGAAAATTATTGACTGAGGCATCAATTCATGGTTTGTTGAGGTATGATACGTCATGCCTTGTAGTGGAACCTGCTTGTAGTGAAGTCTGCCTGATGCACTTTGAGGCTGTTTCTCAGGTAAATGGCTTGACAGTAGTGGGCATTGATTCCTGAAACTTACTTTCACACAGGTATGAAATCGGAAGGGAGAAGGGAAGAGGGTACTACTGCAATGACAAGAATTCTCTACAGCTTGAGGAAAGTGTGGAGGCAGTGATGATTTATGTCCCTTTTGGGGCTGGAGTAATGACAGTCACATTGCATCAACACCCAGCTTGCCTTGTCTCCTTACAGGTTCTCATCTATAAGCCATGGAAATGGTCCTTCGACAAATGAGACAGAGGTGACCTTTTCTGGCCAAGAGGCAGAAATCAGAGCTCAGAGTACACTGGCTATCATGATGCAGCACTGAGACAGAATGTTTCCAATAGTGCCTGGTTCTTGAGCTGTCCCCTCAGAATTAAAATTTCTGATTTGGACTGCACTTTACACTGCCCAAGTCAAGGCCATTTCTGGTTTATAGCTTTATAACTTGGAGCAACACTGAGGCTAAACCATATGAGGCTTTAAAGTGTAAACAGAAGATTAAGTGACAAGTCTTAGAGACACATCCTACATGATGTTAGACTATTTTGGAAACTTCCTTATTTTGTTGAAACGTGCTCAGGTTTTGATGCAGTGAAACCTTATACTTCCTGTTTGATCATCAGCATAATTCAAATCATTTGGTAAAACTCAATCAAAGAAAGAATCTGTTATAGAACAACCATTTGGAAAATGAACCCATGATAATTAATTACTTTCATGTAGTCATTTTCTAACCAGTTTTTCACCCATCTCAATTTAGATTTATCAGGACCATATTTCTTCAATTTGTTATTTGTGATAAAATATGAAACAATATGAACAGACTTCTTAAAATCAAGTATTTAACTATGACTTTTACCTATTCTGAAGCCTCCTGTAGAAGGAACTGACAGGGTTTTTTTTTCTTAACAGATCCACATTCCTGCTCATTTACCTCTGTGAGCTTTCAGATAGTTATTGTTTCATTAGTTCTGGTTGACTGGTCATTAACCTTTGGCTTCCTATTCCTCCTCTTCTTTTTTAAAAAAATCCACTTTATTTGCGTTTTCCTCTTATGGGACCTTATCTGTATTCTAGGAGTTCATAGGCATCTGACAATAATTCCCAGATATTTTCCATGTATTATCTGATGATCCAATCTAAATTTGTCTGCTTTCACAACATCTTCATTTTTGCTTTATTTTAATTTGTATTCCTTTGTTTCTGGCATTCACTTTTTTAGCCATCTGATTTGATTACACCTCACTCTCTTTTTGAAAATGGAAGCAAAAATGTTATCAAATATTTAAACCTTCTTAAGATTTCTAATGAGTTAGAGAGAAAAACAGTTTATTAAACTACATAAACTATCCTTCTGAAGGATCAAGGGGATCAATCTAAGAAAATGTTAATTAGTGTGATGTACAGAAGTGTTTGTTTCCTCATGGACTGCTCTAAACCATCAGAGATTTCCTTTCTCCTGGAATATAACCAGAGCCTTGTGAGGGTGTGGGCTGAGAGGAAGGACTCTGCCCTCATGTACAGCAGCTCTTAAAAACCTGAGGTGTTTGGCAAGCACAATGATCCACCGAAGGCAGAAAAAGTTGATTAGAGAAGACAATTTTAGAGAACTATTAAATGCCTAGGGAGAAGGACAGGAAGAAGGGGAGCAGGGATGACTTTATAGAGCAGGGTGGTCTAAGACTAAAGTGACAGTGTCAAAATTTCAATGAATAGGTGAGCTTTGTGTCAAGTCTGAATTTCCTGTCAATCTGCTCACTGTTCTGTACTAATCATCACATTTTAAAATTAACAGGCTAGAATCCAGGGGATGGTTCAAAGGGTGGGTAGCCTGCTGATATGTTTTGATAATAAACAAAGAATGAGATCTCCTGGGAAAGTCACTGCAACACCAATAACACAACAGATGAAGTGTTTGTGTGTGAGAAGACAAAATTAATAAAGAATAAATAAGTAATAAGGAATGTAATTAATTAATATCAGTCACCAAAATTTTGTAGAAAACATGTGTCATAAAACAAATGCAATTTAAATATTTGATGATTTTCCAAGGCTGGCTAATTAAGATAATAACAAAGATATAATCTATTTAGACTTCAGCATGATGTTTGACTTTTTGCAGCATAACATTTTGATTAAAAAATTGGCTCCACATCATATCACTAAGCCACATGATAAGGAGATTAAGAAGAGGGTAATTCACAAACCTGCAAGAGAGTTTGTCAAAATGGGAAACCATGGTGGAGAAAGGATGCTCCTAGTAGGGCTCTGCACAGACTGTTGCTAGGTGTGTTGCTATTCCATATTTCTGGAAGGCAGTTTGCAATTGCCATTGGTGATATTTGCAGATAACACAAAGGCTGTCAGCATGCTAAATAATGCAGAGAGTGGAGCAACAGCACACAGTCATACCCATTGCTCAGAGAGCTGATCCCAGATAAGGTTACAGAGACAAACACTAGTGGGAGTGAGGGTTCTCAGGGCTCAGCATGCGAATCACTCAAGGCGAGCAGTGGTGTCTGAGGAACAGGACTCCAAACTGCAGAGGGCCAATGGGGCAGGGACGTGACTCTCTGGTGAGGGTCACACTTTTCCTTTTACTGCCACCCCAGTGCTTGCATGGGATGGTAAGGAGTCTGGAGCATAAGTCCAAGGAGATGCGGCTGAGGGAGCTGGGGATGTTCAGCATGGAGAAAAGCAGGCCCAGGGGAATGTTATCCCTCTCTACAACTACCTGAAAGAAGGTTGTAGACAGGTGGCAGTTGGCCTATTGTCCCAGGTAACAAGATGCAGGAAAAGAGGAAATGGCTTCATGTTTCACCAGGGCAGGTTTCGTTTGGATATCAGGAGACATTTTTTCATTGAAAGAGTGATAAAGTACTGGAACAGGTTGCCTAGGTAAGTGGTGGAATCACCATTCCTGGAAGTGTAGCTCTGGTACTTAGTGAAATGGTGTAGTGACACTCCTAGCAGTGCTGGGTAAATGGACTCAACTTAGAGATCTTTTCCAGTCTCAGCGATTTAGTGATTGTTCTTATATATCTTTAGGAGGGATCCAGTTTGTCTGGGTTGACTCTCTAACCAACCACTGTATTTTTGACTCCTCTCAGAGCAGTCCTACAGTAACCATCTGAGTTCCCAGGCAAGTAGTGATGACAGATTCCGTGAAGTCCTTGTAAACAAAGTCCACTTTATCTAATTTAAGTGATTGAATTTAGGTGGGCAAGACACCTCCTTGGAGGCCTCCAGAGTACTCTGCCTATCTCTACTGACCATGTTGGGTATTTCAGCTCTTCTTTTGGGAGAAAGTTGACACGGAGTCAGATAAACTGGATCACATCCACTGCAAAGCCTGTTGGTGTACATAACTATACTCCTGGTAGAGGGATCTGTGTTGTTCACTCACAGGTATTGGCTAAGCAGCGTTTCTTGCTATTAAGTTCATTAAATTAGTCCAGTGCAACAGCAACCTGATACTACACATGAGAATCACCTTTACAGTCTATAGTGCATATCCTGGGTCAAAAGTTAAGGGCATCCAGAGTCTTTATTAAGACCAAGATATGTCCTGAATTAAATTCTTACTTTGCAGGGAATTTAGGGCATGAAAAATTGAATTTCCAGATGGTGTAAACTGGGGCAAATCACTGAGTTCTTGGTTTTATGAAGAAATAATGGTCCTTCCTTTTTCTAACACTGTGTTTTTCTTTTCTCTTTGCCTATGTCTCTGTTCCAGTCATTCATAATCCACTCTTCTATTTTTCTATTTTATAGCCATCCCACAGGAGCAATGTGAAATATAACCAATCAGTATTTGTAAAGCACTCTGAGGCTATCAGGTGGAAGGGAGTGTATAAATGCAAATTGTTACTATTGCTCTTACATTGCTGCCAAGGGATCTGCAAACAGGATCAGGTCCTGTATATTCAGATATCCACAGACTTAGTCACATCTTGTGAAAGCAGCCAGAAGATAAAACCTGAGGAAGCGTAGGAAGATACAAGTTTAATAAAATATAGGAAAAGGTCATTCAGGGATTGTTTATGAGTTCAAGACTGAATCGTTGCTCTGCCACAGGTTTTTGCTTGGTTTTGCTTCTCGTACTGTCTTCAATATCTGCTTTTGGAGTATAATTGCACTCTGTTGTCTGTATTGGTCCATGTTCATAATGCAGTGACCTAATCCTTCTGGGTTCTTCTTACAGCCACTATTATCTAATACAGATTTTATGGTGCAGTCCCTGTGACTGTTATTAGGCAGCCACTTAATGATAAGTAGATCTCATATGATGAGACAAATTATGACCAAGTGTTTCTCTTCATTGACTATACATTGTCTGAGGTAGACCCAGACAACTGTCCCAGTTGTTGGCATCTACATTTGATTAGACAAATCCCATCCTATAATTACCTCTGTCAGCAGACTGAATGGTGCCAGGGAACATTCCCAAGCACTGGAATGAAATCAGCTGTATTCTTCAACTTTTAGAATGGTGCCTGGAATTATTTTGGCCCCAAACAATCAGCACTTTTGCAGCACATTCCTGAGTATGGTTCAGGATTCAGCACCAGCCAGGGACTGTTCCAAGTGGTTGGTTTGGATGCAGCTCCCCTGTTCTGGAGACAGGGGTAGTTCATTGCTATAGACATAGACAGGCTATGCCAGCTGGACTCAGATTTAGAAAATGGACCTGGCACTGCTTGGTTTACCAGGAGAGTCATACCCACAACTCAACACCCAATACAACTGTGACTGGGAACATTCAGTGGTTCACAAAAATGAACCCTGGTATCCCAGGCTGACACAACACTTACAGCTCTAATGGATCTGAGCCATTCGAGTAGCATCCCATGGGAGCAATGCAGCAGAAGGAGGAACAGAGCCATACTCCCTGCAAGCAGAATTCAGTGCTTCATACTCCTGCAGCCACAGTCACACTGAGTTGGGTTTGGTTTTTCAGTTGTTTTTTTTCCCTGATTTTTTTTTTTTTTGGTTGGTTGGTTTGGTTTGTGGTTGCTTGGGTTTTGTTTGCTTGTTTGTTTGTTCTTTGTTTTGGTTTGGTTTTGTATTTTTTGTTTTGATGGGGGGGATTTTTTTTTCAAATGTTTTATTACTCTGTAAAAGAGAGACAGAAGATATGCGGATACATTTTTGAAAGGACTCATGACCATGTAGGCTTGCTCTTCATGAAACATGTTCTCTGGTTCCCTGTTATAAATAACTTAAGGCAATGCAGCTTTTAGGAATAATAAAGTACTTTATATTGAGCCACTTTTCCTAGGTCATAAATTAATTAGTTTTCATGTTCCTTTTTGCCTCTTGTTTAAACCATCATGCCCTCATGACGTTAAACAGCCAACGACACCACTAAGAAAGATTTATTGCATATCTCTTGGTTTCATGTCAGTCAAAAGGAATAAAGTCCTGAATCTTTGCTCCTCCTTATCAGTTTCTGTAACAGCTTATCTTACTACATTCATCCCTGCCCTCATGGGACTCACATCAAAGGCCATCTCAGGATGTCATCAAAAAGGCAGACTAAGGGGGACAAAATTAGCAGAGGCAACTTCAATAAAGGAGAAGCAGGAAGCCTCTGAGGAGGATCTTTTATAAAGGTGGACTCTTCTATAAGACCTATAGTATTGCCTTTTAATTCTGAACTCACCTCTGTAAACAGGAAGTGACAGCGCTGAACGGCGTCATCCCCTGATCTGGAGTAAACAACAACACTGCCCTCCATTCTCCATAAGGAAGTGAAATAACACAAGGCAAGTATCCAAGATGTAGTCAGACCAAGAATTAATACCATCCATTTTCTTGCTGGGATTCCTGTGCTTGGAAGAGGTTTTTCCACCTTCCTTTGGAACTGTAACATTATAAATACATTGCAGCATCTTCCCCAGTCAGCATGAAAACTCTCAGCATACATTTGGTGCCTGTGTAAAGCCCTTAAGGAGGATGAGGGTAGCAGGTATAATTGACAGTTCCACACGTCTCCATCTAGGGATGGGTTGCAGCAGACACCTTTGTTTTCAAAGTGCTTTTCCAAATAGGCAGGGACATGAAAATCAAGTCATATGGTGACAGAAGAAATGAATATTCATTGTTTGGCTTTTATGATAGTAGGAAGCACAGAAGCAAGAGCTGAAAAGATGGGGTTTAATTTTTGCAGGAGTGATAAGGAACACATGTGGGAGCACATTTGTTTGATTTTTTCACTGATCTGAGGTAGCTTCCTCAGTCATCTCCATTTTCTCCAGATGAATCAATATTTTCTCTCTCACAAAAGAAAACAAAATCACAACTTAACCTCCCCACCCACACAGAACATATTACTTAACTGCCTACTGCTCCCAGCTATCTTTGCAAGCTGTCTTCTTACAGCATTTTAATTTTTCAATCCTCTCAAGAAATATAATAACATTAGCATTATGTATTTTATGATGCTCTTGCTTCTTACAGATCTTTCAGCTCCTCACTAACACTGGAAGCTTTTATCAGATGACAGTGTGAAACAGCTATAGATGCTTGGAAAATGGCAAGGATATTTTTGCAATCAAAAGAAAACCTAAAGAGGAGAAAAACCTGTTTATTTCTTTCTAACAAATTTCCAAGAAACCTTCTACTTTTTGGCTAAGCCCCTGAAATTTAATAAGGTTTGCAGAATTAATCAGAGAAAAAAGAAGTATTTTAAATATGTCCCCAAAAGCTTGATTTTTTGAATTAGCAAGTTTTGATTTTGAAAACTAAAATTACTTGTTTGTTGTGGGAGAGACAAAACAATCTGCCAATCTGATAAATGTAGAATAAAGCACTGAGTTTATACCTAATATTTTTCAAAATCTGTTTTTCGTATGTGAAAGAATGGACCAACTTTGTCCAACAAACATTAAGCCCTTGTAAACCCTGGCATGGCAATTTTTACTTACATGAGCAGTATTTTAGCAACTTCACCAACTGCTCTGCAGCTACTTAAGGAAATAGAACCCAACTGAGGGGAATAAAACTTTTACAATAAAGCTGAACGTTTGAAAATATACCAGTACATAACCTGATACTTGTTTCCTCCCACACCAGAGTTTCAAAGGCTCTTTAGCATCTATTCCTTTTGCTGTTGCCATTACAACCTCCTGCACCTTTACTAAGTCTGACTGCCCATGCTTTTCATCAGTCTTAGGTATTCCTGTATAAAATCTTCAGTGTCAATGGGTGCAGGTTTCTGTTCCTACAGTGTCTGAGACCCTCCCTAACAGGCACGAGGTACCTCAGTGTTTCACATCCTTCACTTCTGCAGCTGACAGGGTTTCGCCAACTACTTTTAAGACCGCAGCGTAACACAAAACCAAACCAGCCAATTCAACCACAGTAAACACAATTTTTGCTTTGTATTTTTTTCCATGAAGGATCACCCCAGCTCCTACATCCTTTTTCCAGTGCTCTCATCTCCCAGTAGGATACATAAATGCTCCATGCCTCCTCCTTCCCACCCATGCCCACCTTGTGCAATGCCGGATCTGCAGTTCAAGGAAGTTCAGAACTGAAATGAGAATCCCTAAGGGATTTTTTCTTAAAATCCACATTTCTAAAACCCCATATCACACTAGAGTTTTTCTTTCCCAGTTTGAGGTAGAAAATCATATAAGTGTATGAACATGAACTGCCAGTCTGTCTGAAGTCTGTTTCTCACAGCCTTTGTCACTATTCTGAATTATCCCTCTGCCTTTATTTTCCACTATTTAATGTCTTTTTATACCATAAATTTTTACTATATCCCCCCAGCTATTAAACCATAAAAAATTGAAATCACTACACCAATAGGACCATTTGTGCCCTTACTTGCTTGTGAATCAACATAGGACAATCTGGCTCCTTGGCACCCAATCTACCCTTTTCAGTATCTAATCAGTGTACCTATGCCAACCCCTTAAGCCCATTAATAATTCTTATTAAAACTAGTGACAGGTTTACTGTGTCTCAGTAACCCTCTGAGCTGAACACAGTCCACCAGTGCAGCCACATCAGAGTATCAGAAGGACTGTTCCCTCCCTCCCTGCTTTAGGATACCCTGCAAGTAAATTTGATTTGCTTTGACTTTCTGCTCTGTAATTTCCCCAAAACCATGTCTTCCTTGCCCTGTGCCGTAATCCCATTATTTTCTTTGTGCCAAAGCATTTGTTTCCAAAGTGGTCTCTTTTCTGGGAATAGACAACTCCAATTATTTTCCTCAGATACAGCTGCATTTTTTCCAAGGTAAATCTTGTCTCAAATATTTCGGAGTGTTTTGAATCTCTCTTTGTGGTCTGCTATTTCTCTGGGCTCCACATTCCATGAACCATCTCTCAGTTCCCCCAGCTAGCATCCCTGACATATCTGTTATTCCCCTTTAAAGAGGATTCATTGGATGACACCAGGGAGGATATAAATATCAGCACATCCCAGTACTGTCTCAGAAAAGGTGCTGATGCCCTGCTTGTTTCTGAGACGTACTTCAAGTTAACTTTTTAGATCCTCCATGGATTTTGCCATTTGGGATGACCAGTGTAATGCATTGCTCACTTTGTCATCCCTGTTTCCTGCAGGGTTACACTTCCAGGCACCTTCAGATCAGCAGTATCTAGGCCACTACATAAAAACAGCCTGAATTTGAAAGGCACAGTGTGCTTGCAGCACCCATTCAAATACCTAAAAATTAAGCCAGTTTTACCGGCACTAATGCCGGATTACATGTTGTTACTGTGTACTCCCAGGGACAGGCAAGACCAACTGACAGTGCCCTTTGGCACTATTCTCTATTTTCCTGCTCAAGAAGGAAGCAGCATGTACTCAGTCACACCTTTCATTGCACCTCTCTCTTTGCCCTCTCTTCGCACGGTCTGTGTCTCAGCAGTGCCGTGTCAGAATGTTCCACTGCAGCATCCTGGCACACAGGAGTTGTCCAAGACCTGGAGAAGCTGCAGAAAAAAAAACATCCTTTGCTGTATCTTATTCAGGCACTAGAGGGACCTGCTTCTCCCAGGGCGGCCCAAACTACTTGTACTTTGTTCCTGAACTGTTCCTGTGGTCACTTGCTGAAATGAATTGTCTCAATTACTTGCCGTGACCTAACAGATCAATGGGGAATAGTTTTAAGCTGAAAAGGGGTAAATTTAAATTAGATATTAGGAAGAAATTCTTTACTGTGAGTGTGGTAAGGCCCCGGAATAAGTTGCTCAGAGAAGTTGTGGATACCCCATCCCTGGAAGTAGTCAAGGCCAGAAGGGATGGCTCTTTGAGGAACCTGGTCTAGTGGAAGGGATCCCTGTCCATGGTCTTTAAGGTCCTTTACAACCCCAGCTATTCTGTCATTCTGTGATCTGGCCAAGCTCCTGAGTGATATTCAGCTCTGTGAAGGACACACTGGGTAAGGCCATAGCAACCACAAGAAGTGATTGAAGGTTTCTCTCTGCCAGGCCAGATTCCAACACCATACGAGACACAGAAGCAATAAGAGCCAAGGACCCAAAGGCTCCAGGTGGGGCTTCTGCAGGCTCTGCTGAAGTCCACTGTGCTCAGGTATGTCTGCCAGCAGCACCCATATCTTAGACACAGACACATACTCTGTCAAAGGCTGTTACAAGCCTGCATGCGTAGAAATTAAAAATCAGGCTCTGACTTCCCACCCAAGGTCTCACTTGTAAGTGCCAAGGCTCACTAAAGCCTTTGCATTTAGACTTTATTCACTGGGAGCACTCAGCCATTGGCATAAGTGCATCATAAAACAGACAAAGAGCTGTAATTTGTACCAGTGGAGCTTAGCATTTCCTGGGGCTTTTGAGGCAGATTTCCATCATAGGCAATATCTTAAGGCATGCAAATAGGTGTCTGATAGGTTTTTTCTGCAGAATTTCCCACCTTAGACCTCTCTCTTGTGTTGCCTGTAAGAACTCCAGCCCACATTTGCAGATCAGCATTATCTAGGCCACTAAATAAAAACAGTCTGAATTTGAAAGGCATGATATGCTAGCAGCACCCATTCAAATACTTAGAAATTAAGCTAGTTTTACCAAGGCAACTTTGAATCTTAGCCACTGATTTCAGTCATATAGGTTTCCAAGCCAGTGCTCTCAGGCTCTCTATTTCTTGGATGAATTTCATGTTTCCACACTTTTGAAGTACTTCAGGCTCCTAATCTGAATCACTGTCTCTGCAACCTAACCCACATCCTCCAAACACCTCAAAGATGGGTTCCTTCTTTGCAAGTCCTGTTCATCCACACAGTCATAGAATCATAGGATGATTAAGGTTGGAAAAGACCTTTAAGATCATCGGTTCAACTGCTAGTAGCCATAGAAGTGTGTGTGTAGGGGTGACAGCATGAAAGGGATTAGTGAATGTACTGATGTTTCTTAAAAACACTGAAAAGTACTTCAAGCTGAGCACAGCCCGCTGATTGTCTAGCCCTGAATGAGGCTGCTAACTGGCATTATTGAGCTTCCCAGTTTCCACTCATCCTCCTGTTTCTGTAGGGTTATTTTATGGAAAAGCCTTGCTCTCAGACTTTGCACAATGTCCTTGGTCCCATCCCAAATAAATAATTTCTGCTTGACAAAACTGGCTAAAATACAGCAGAAATTTAGTGAAGGGAGAGACACTTGAGCAGAGATCTGCATTTTTTTGTTTGGGTTTTTTGTGTGTGTGTGGTGTTCTGGGGTTTTTTGTTGCTGTTGGGTTTTTCAAATTGCATTTCTGGGACTCAGAACAACAAGTATAAAGCTCCTGCAAAGCCAGCCTGCCTTTTCTCCTGCCTTTCTTGCAAGGGGCTGTCAGGTATGCTGGGGCTGGATCTGCTGTCCTGAGCAGTCCTGGCTCCCAGAGGAGCAGAACTTGCTGCCTGGAGAGTTGGTGGGCAGCTCGTCTGCTGCAAATGCATTTCTCTACTGCTCTCCTTTGGTCTGGAGAGCTGCAGAAATTTTCTTCTCTTATGTAATGGTCTGCTGGTGTCTTTGCTTGGAAAACCTCTTTTTCAGCTGGAGGGTGTCAGGAGCTGTGTCCTACCTCTCTTGGGTCACTGCTGAGAGAACAGCTGGTCGGGGAAGATGTGCCAGGGTGTGGGGCAGCAGAAGGGAGCTGCTCTCCTCCCCTTTCTCCTCTTGTGCCCAGCCTTTCGCGGGGTCACCCTCCTCCTCGTAGGAGTAGGGGGCAGCTCCGCCTGGGCGACCCCGGACAACAAATGGGGGGAGAGGGGAAATTTGTTTTCGGAGCTTTACCTGGAGCGGTGTGTGCCGGGTGTTCTCCCGCCCCTCCAGAGCCACAGCGCGGCTGGGGAAGAGCCGAGTGCGACGGGGGGATGCGGTGGGACCTGGGGACGAGAGGGGAGTGCGACGGGGGGATACAGCAGCCGCGGGACCGGGGGACGAGAGTAGAGCGCGGCTGCTGCTGCTGCTGCTGCTGCTGCTGCTGTGGGAAAGCGGTTCGCCGAGTCCCCGGGCCGAGCTCTCCCTCCTTCGGCAGCCGGGGGCGATGGGGAGGGGGGGGAGAGGGAGGGGCACGGTGGGGTCGGGGGACGTTAAAATGCAGCATCATCCTCCATCCCCGGCAAAGTCCGCGCGCGTGTGGGGTGTGCGTGTGTGTAGGGGGGAAAGCGAGCAGTGCGGGGGCACTGCCTGCACCGCCCCGAAGCAGCGGGACTGGGCGCGGGGCTGCGCGGAGCGCGGAGCGGAGCGGGCACTGCGGAGCCGGCAGCGCTCCCGGTGCAACGCCCGAGCCTTGCTGGAGAAAGGGGGGCACCGGGAGGGAGGGGAGGGAGGGGAAGGGGGCCGGCGATGCTGGCTGGGGGGGGAGGGAGGAGAGAGAGGGGGGGAAGAGAAAGAGAGAAAAAAAGGCAAGGACCCCCCTCCCAACTCCCTCCCCTGCCCGGTCCCTTCCACCCCCGGCACACACACACACACACGCACGCACACACACCCCATTGATCAATATTTGGCTGTCTTGCTGCAACTTGCTGCAGTCTTTTAAAGGAGTAGTAGAGAGAGAGGGAGAGAGAAAGGGAAACTGGCAGGAAGGGGTAAGGAGCTACACATGTCACATGTGCTTTCTAAGACGGCCAGGAGCATCTGCAGGCTGGATCTGGTGGAGGATGCTGCGGCAGGTGATACACAGAGGGCTCCAGTCGTTTTTCTACAAGCTGGGCTTATTCGTGAGCAGGCATCCGGTGTTTTTCCTCACTGTGCCCGCAGTCCTGACCATCATCTTCGGCTTCAGCCTGCTCAACCGCTTCCAGCCTGACACTGACCTGGAGAGGCTGGTAGCCCCCAGCCACAGCCTGGCCAAGATCGAGAGGAGCTTAGCCAGCAGCCTTTTCTCCCTCGATCAATCCAAAAGCCAGCTGTATTCGGACTTGCACACCCCGGGGAGGTATGGCAGGGTGATTCTCCTCTCCAAACCCGGAGGCAATATTTTGCATCAGGCTGATGTGATCCTGCAGATCCACCGAGCCGTGCTGGAAATGAAGGTGAACTACAAAGGCTATAATTATACTTTTTCCCATCTGTGTGTGTTGAGAAATCAGGATAAGAAATGCGTGCTGGATGATATTATTTCAGTGCTAGAGGATCTGAGGCAGGCTGCCCTCTCCAATAAGACAACAGCCAGGGTGCAAGTGAGCTATCCCAACACTAAATTAAAGGTATGCTCTTACTGCATGCTTTTGCCAATTAAAGAGGCAGCACTTCATTTCTTGTCCTAAACAGCAAAGAGAAATATAATCATATCTATCTCTCTCTATTGAAATGTGTGTGATCTGTGCTTTCCTTGGGAAGCAGTTGAATCCGGTGCCTTGCTATTGTTCTGGGAGAGGAGGGAGGGTGGGGGACTGGACGCTACTGAACCAGGGGAAGCAAGGAGAGGAGAAGAGGCTGAGCACTGGGAGACCTTGCAGTGCCTTGGAGGTTCAATATGTGGGGGAAAAGGGACAGGAGGTCGGTGGGTGGTTGAGACCTGGGTTACACTCTTACCTTTTCCAGCCTCACTGTTGCGGTAGGATAATTTATCTTTAATTTGGCCCGAAAAAGCTTTCCTCAAAGGCACAGTGAGCTCCTGTATCTCTCTGCCCCTTCCAGTGCTGTAGGAGCAGCAGGAGGTTTGGGCCAGGAGCAATTTCAAGTGTCCTGCCTTCTTTACCTGCGTGCAAAGAAGGGGAAGGGAAGTGGGATTTTTTTTTCTCTTGGTGTGAAAATTATTAACTCTGTGGCTGATGGATGGGCTGGAGTTTTGGGAGGGATCTAACCGGATAGAGGCTTCCAGCAAAGTTGAAACAAGGTAAAAGGTGAAAGAAGTTTCAGCCTTTCCAATTAAAAATAACAATTTGGGACAAAATACATCAGGACTATTTCCCTGGCACACAAGCACCCACCTGCTTTCCCTCCCATCTGGAGCAAACCAGCTCACTAGGACTAACCTGCTGTGAGTAAATGAGTGAGTCCAAAGTTTGCAGGTGGCTCATGAAAGAACTTCCTTTGGATTACAGTGTATCTGCACGCTCCCCCGGGCATTGCACCACAGGCAGGATTTATTTAACGGAATGCAACAAACTTCCTAGCACTCTATTTACTCCTCGCTCAGGTCATAGGGAAGAGAATACACTCCTTCTTGAACATTTTTGGGGTTATCTGTCCTCCTTTTTTCAAAGAGTTGGGGATGAGAGAGAGAATGCTATTGAAAGTACCAGCATCAAGATCCTAAAGCTATAATTTGTTTCTTACTATTAATTTACCAGGAAAAATAATTTTAAAAAAGTAGTCAGTCCCTGTCCCAAAACCTGAAGCAGAGACATAGATTATTTTTATTGGTCTCCTTGCTTCAGTAAAAGGGCCAGGTGGGACAGCTGGGATTTGGTCCCCTGGCTGTAGATGTTACAGCAGTTGTTTTGTGCAGAGTTGTGGCTCTTCGAGCTGAGTGTGTGGAAAAGAAAAGGTGTCCTTGCTGCTGCTAGAAAGTACTGAGTGCAAGGAGTGCTCAGAAAAACAAATTATTCTGGATTAAATGTCGCTGAACAAATTTGATCTTCTAGTTTGCTGCAGTCCCGCTTCTGCAGAATTAAAGTGCTTCTGTTCCATTTTGCTTATTTTTAAAGTTAAGATTAAGGTAGTTCAGTGGAGAACAGTGATAATCTGGACTAGCATTGTTGTAACCCAGCTTTATACAGAAATAGTCATTCTACTCTCTAAGTTTAGATTAATTTTCTTGTGTAGAGGAACACTAACGGAGCTTGACAAAACTAGGATGGGGTCTCTTGCAATGCATTTTTTTACTAGAAGAGTGCCTACAGCTCCTCCTTCTTAAAAGACAAAGTCAAAGGGAAAGGTGTGTGGTCTGGATTAGTGATTTATTGGAATAAAAGGGATTGGTGGATAATTCACATAAAGAGAAAGGTTTTCCCAAAGCATAAGTGTCTGACTCTGAGCACTGCAAAATACCAGCCCAGCACCTTCGGTGCCCCAAGTAGTTGTTGTGTCTTGTCTTTTGGATGAAAGAATAAATGCCCTTAAGTATCTTGGTTTAAAATGGGACAGAGCAGGTGGCTTTCTACCCACTCCCTAGTGAAAGAAGATAAAGCCTCCAAAATCTGTGACTGCATTTCAGAAAAAAGCCAGCAATTACAACGTATTTCTGTGGACAGGAAGAGTTCCTGCTTTAACTGAGAAAGACAAACACACTTTGCTACAATTTTTCATCTTCTTGTAAGGTAAGGACTTTGTTGTGGAACTGTGGTCAGCCCTGAACCTGGCCTGGCCTTCAGCAATGGTGTGTCCGCAAAGACTCATGTCCTCTGATCTCTCTGTCTCTAGATGAGAGGATTAAATTACTGTTTTGTATAGATTAATTCACTAGGTCATCCCTGTCATCTCTCTTGACCCATCTACCAAGGGTTAGGAAGTTGTGGGCAAACATCTCTTGCTCTCCTTCAAGCCATATGCAAAAACTTGGTTTAATCCAGGCTCCCAGGCT
The DNA here is from genome assembly GCA_035583235.1 of Hafferia zeledoni. NCBI lineage: Eukaryota > Metazoa > Chordata > Aves > Passeriformes > Thamnophilidae > Hafferia > Hafferia zeledoni. The sequence continues at coordinate 110,508,747 of JAWWEV010000115.1, forward strand.
GTTTACTGACCTCCCAACAAAGGCTGCAGAAACTCAGGCCTATGTTGATCATTTTGGGGTGTCTAGTTGTGCTTAACCAGGAATATCTCAGATGCTGCACCCACTAGGGTAGACCAGTTTTTGGATGTTCAGCACAGGGAAACAACTCCCATGGCTGTGTCTGAGGTTTTTTATTTCTTTGCTCTTGAGCTGTGACATGAAGGAGTGGTTGTGGCTAAACCTCATGGGACTGCAAATAATCTGCCTGCTCTTATTCAGTGTAAAGCTGTGCTCATCTCATTCACTGGTCCATGCCTGTGGGATTCATCTCTGCTAAACTTTTCTGCGCCATCAGGTCCCACCAGGATCTTCTAGATTGCCTCATTTTCCCAAAGGTCAGGTTGCTTGGTCAATACTTGTAGACTTTGCTCTGTATTGTTCTTTTAATAATAGCCTCAGATTGAAAAATATTCTCCTAAGAACAATATGGGGATTTACAAATCACAAAGATGCCCCAGATATGTTTGGTCTGCAGCTGACATATGTCAAGTGTCTGGCTGTACTGGTTTGGGAACCACAATAACAGTTTTGAGCTGTTCCAATCCCATTCCTGCTCCATGTGGGAACTGCAAAAGCATCTTGTAGCTTTTTATTTCCCCCAAGCCTCGTAAGCATCTCTCACTTTGTCCCTCTTTTCATCTCCTATTGAAGGCCAAATCAGTTCAATTGTCTCAGGTGAGGCTGGCTGGGGGTGAGCTCTTGACAGGTCTCCCACGGGAACTTTGTGGGAGCTGTCCAAGCAGGTTTCAGCAAACTGTTCTAGTTTTGAAATAGCTCTTAGTAGGCTGCAAAATCTGATGAAACTGCCTGACTTTTCCTAAGGAAATCTGGATGTGGACGGTAATGATTGTTTAACCATTACTTGCTGCAGTATTAGAAGATGTTATAGCCCTGAATACTTCTGTCTTCACTGTCCCTCTGTAAATCAGGAAGCCTTGGTATCTGCACTTGCCAGGGAAGGAACAGAGGCAAGGCACTCACATTCAGAGCACAGACTGCAGTGTGGTTTCCAATGCCAAAGATGGGTTTAAAATCCACTCTGACAACATGGGGGTCATTGTAGGCTAGTTCAGGAGAACCAGGCTGTAGAAAAATGTCAGCTCCCATTGCTTTGGGGACAGTGTCTAGTCTGTTCATGGTTAGTGCTACGCTGCAGTCTGCAGCCCAGCCAGAGAGTGACTTGCCCAAGGTCATGCAGATAGACCGTGGTGGAGCAGTAAAACAAAGCTGGATGTGTGAATTCTTGATGAAGACTTCTGAGTTACGTCCTGGAGAAAAGTTGTTCATGCTTTCCTTACTCTGGGACATAAGAATGGTGTTCCTGTGCTTGGGGTTTGGATTGCGCCCCAACAGTGTAGACTGAGCAAATCTACACGTAGCACTAACCATCAGTCATCAAACAGTTAAATCTCAAGTTTTGGCAAATGTTGGCATTGTTTTGGCTTCCAGGACAGTGCCTGGGCATGACTTGGTAGATGGCATGGGAAAGGGTTCACTCCTGGTTGGTGTATCTACTCTGTCCTGGGGATAACAGTGACTAGTGTTTTTAGAAGTGGACACATTGTGCCCTTGGCCCCAGGGCTAAAGTGTGGTCTGAGGCAGAGTTTATTTATTGGTATCAACAGAATTATTGATTATATGGGGATTACTTCTTATGTACTGTCAAATATGAGAGAAGAGATAGTTTTTTGACCCTAATTTGCTTTTAACACCAGAAAATTTGCTGTCTTATTCTGGAAAATAGAAAAAAAAAAAAAAAGAAAAAAAATTATGTCAGAACATGGTCCTACCAGAGAGTGGGAAAGAAAAGCCTGAAAACATTTTTTCTGGTATTGCACCTTTATTGTTTCTTTTCATGCTTATTTGCCAGTTTGTCTGAGAAAAGATAATAACTGAGAATTTGCCTCTCTGAGATCAGGACAAATATGACAACTACTGGTTTAAAACAACCTTTTTCAGCAGATTGGTTTCTGTAATACTGCCTTCAATTAATTATCAGTCATTTATGAACACTATGCTAAACAGCAGCCAATAAACTGGAGATCTCTATTACCACATTTGTGATAAACACATCAGCTGGATATTGAATCTGCTCTTGCTTAGCAGAAAAGTTACTCGCCTTCACTGAACATCTTGAAACCTCTAATTGCAGATTTGCTACTGGCCAGGTTCTCAATTTTTCTCACACTAACAGATGAACTTTTAAATGAGTCTTGCTCCATTTGCATTCTTGGACTTTCCCACTGCTCTAAGATGAATCCCTCCTTAGATTTCCCTGAGGCACAGGCCACATCTGTGGGACAGAGAGGATATAAAACCAAAGCCCACCTACATCAGAGTAGATATCAGTGCACCAATAATACCCACAAACTGATTACTCCTTCAGTAAAATCAGTTCCAGTATAAGATTGCTCCAGCTCCAAGGATCAGATGCTTCCTTTGAGGCAATGAGGCTCTGTACCCGTTTGTGACACCACCCATCCCAATCCAAGCCTGTGGCTCAGGATCTTGTGAAGTGCTCTGTGGCTGGTTAAAGCAAAATAATAAAACATGTGCAGGGAGAAGATCAGAAGATGGAGGCTGGAGGCTGCAGATACTTTTCATCTCAGGCGCTCAGATCAAGGCAGGATTGGGTAGGCTGAGCTTGGAGCAGCTGCTCAGTAGCATGAAAGCAAGCTGAAAATATTTGAAGGCTAGTAGTGTCTTCTGACTCACAGGTTGGGAAACTTATTTGGGAAAAAAGAACTCTTTTGCTCTTCCAACTGTGCTTCCATACTGGTCAGCAGCACTAGGAAGGGCCCTTCATCCTCCTCACCTGGATGGGCTGGAGGAGCTGGTGTCTGGATGGGTTAATGTGCCCTTGCTGGGAGATGTCCCTGCAGCTATCTGCTCCTCAGGATGTGATCAGGCAGCCTTTCTGCTGAGCATGGGCAAGAAATGAAGTGTTTCCTTACAGTTTTAGGAAAAATTCTCTGCTCCTTCCTTTCAGGAAATGTCTCTTTCTTAGTCTGATAGACCAAGTGTTAAGATAACTCTCTTCCCTATAAGCAAGGCCAGACTATGAGCACTGACTGCACCAGGGACATCAAACTGGGTTAACCTGTACCAGGACAAGCTATTCCAAACACAAACAAACAGCAGAAAGCTACCAAAGCAAGGATGGATGCCTGAGTGTTCTTTTTCCATTGCCATTCTTCAGTTAGGAACTTAGCAGTCTCTGAGGGAAATTCCTCCTTCACTTACCAGGGAGGTAGAGAGCAAGTTCCTTGGGTGTGGGGCTCATTCCCTCCCATTTAGCAGTAGAGAGCAGTGCCCATTTTGAAGATTGCAAAGAAAATATTCTCCATTGACCTTTTAGGTGACCTTAGTCATCTACTTCATTCCCAGCTATTCCACTTTTTAGTTTTGTCAGCACTTGCTGGGGGAAGTGGCCTTTTGTACAGTGCCAGGCCTTGATGTGAATAATAATAGAGTAGCAACTGGAAGCTTGTTTAGGTAGAGAGAAAAGGAAGATGCAATTGCAAACCCCTTCAGTTAGAAACGATATCTTAACCCCCTGGATCTTGGATAGATGTCAACTGCTTGCCAAAGGAAGAAAGTCCAGTAGGATTTTGCCATCTTCCACAACAGATATTTCCCTGTGGACATAAAAAAATATTTATTTTCTTTCCTAAATATTGGTTAACACTTGGCAATGTTTCTACACTGACACAGTACCTTCTAACATCTGGCATCCCTATGCTTTTCCAAAATGTTTTTGGAGCCCCTTATTGTACTGGCTGTGTGAGCTGTTGGAGGGCAGGGGAACACAATGGATGAACATTAATAACATATGGGAGAGGAGAGGAGAGGAGAGGAGAGGAGAGGAGAGGAGAGGA
>JAWWEV010000115.1:110513146-110526770 GCA_035583235.1 Hafferia zeledoni
GAGGGGAGGGAGGAGAGAGGAGAGGAGAGGAGAGGAAAAACTTTGTAAGGACAAAATTCAATCAATAAATGTGGCAAAATATTTCTAAAATTTTTTAACATTCCTTATGTATTTGTATGTATGCATATTACATGCATATCTTTGTTAGCTGGTAAACAGTGATGTAGGTAAGGTTGTGTTAGATATTTTGAATATAGTAGTCTATGAGCAGAACCTGTATTAAACCTCTTCAGGCAATAAGAGATAAAAGACCTCTATGCACCGTGTTTATTACAGAAGTCACGGTGCGAAAAGCTGCTGACTCGTTTTCCTAGAGAAGTGAACTAAGTTAGGAAAATCGTGTTCTCACATTCCTACTGAAAGCTTTAATTTATGCAGGCCCCACATCCTAGTGCAAACAATGAGACATGGCTGGGACTTGAGCTGTAAAAAGTTTTAAAAACAGATGAAAGAAAGTCTTCAGCAAAGTAGGAAAGCAGGTGCTGTGTGTGATGGAAAAGAGAGGGGAAGACAATCGGAGGCTAAAGGGGCAAACTATAAAGTCTTTTAAACTTCTCTTTCTCCCCATATTAGTCCTTTTCTCTGTTTTTCTACCTATCAGGGTGCAAGATGCTCTTGTGGAGAATAAAGGAAGTTCTTGGAGGTGAAGCTGTGAGGCATCTAACAAAGGGAGAGAGCAGTGACAGAGCTGCTGAGCATTGCAGTGACAATCACATGCAGTGACATATGTCATTGCCCTAGCCCTGGACTCACTGGGTGTGAATTAGCCTCACTTTTACACTGGTCAGGCCATTTGGGAGCAGGAGCTTCGGGTGCAGTGTTGGAGATCTTTGATGAACTAGCAAGGGTAACCTGGTGGCACTGAGGAGATTTCCAGCTTAGAAGAATTACTGTGGAACCAGCTCAAGGGCAAACTGGCAATAATTTGTTGGTGGGCAGCTCTGGTATTGAACAGAAATTTGGCTGAAGCTTTTTTTTTCACCTTAACACCATTCACATTTGTGGGCAACTCCTGCACAGTGCTAGTTCTGCATGCTGAGCAGTGGCTGTGTGAGACACCAGACACACAGCTGTGAGTTGGCCAAATCAACTTTTCTCCCTGATTTTATGTTTTGCCGCCAAACAAACCCTCCTTCAGTTCACTCTTGCCAGCAAACTGGTACCACAGCCAGGGAGCTGCTGGGTGATCCTGGGTTGTGGGACTGGCATGACATTAATTGATTAATATTGCAGAAAGGTTTGGTCTGCTAATGATCTATAACTGAGGTGGAAATAGTCTGCACCACAGGTGTGTAAAGTTTCCTGAGCATGTATAATGGCAAATATTTTGGTGTCTCACAGAATAATTCTTTAAAACTCCCAATTGCACAAGCCGTAAGCCTGCTTGGCTGCTCTGAGGGCACCTGAGAAGGTCAAGGGCAGTCCTGCCCAGCTGCCCCACACCTCTGAAGGCAATGCACGTCACAGAGACTCTCAGTGTAATGCAGTCCGCCTACCAAGGGTATGCAAGTTCAATTAAATAGAAGCTTCCAATATGGTCCAGTCTGCCATAATTCTTTCCTTGTGCAGTTGGTGGGAGACCTGGGAGGTGCCACTGAATACCTCCACAGGGAAGCCCAAACATGTGACATGTATCCTTGCACAATATATAAAGAACATAAACATCAGCTATAGGGCTGGTTCAGGGGACACCTAAAACCTGGGCCCACGTTTGGTACTGAAACAAGACAGAAAAGTTGCCCTTGTGTAAGACAGGGTCTTGCTTTTCTTACACCTTGTGTATTTGTTTCCATCAGTGCTACACAAGTGTTGTCAGTCTGGTGGGGAGGTGTTATTTTTACCACATAAGTGGTGCATTTTTGCGCATGTGTCAACAGCTTCCTAAAGAGTGCTACGATTCAGCAGTGGCCATGGAGCATTTTGCTGCTTCTGTGCAAAATGTATTACCTGTGTTAAATCACATATTATCTGTGCTGCACGTAAAACTGGCCCATAAAATTTCAGATTAATCTTTTTCTATCAGGAGATACAGTACTCTTGAAACCAAATGCACCTGTGAAACAATGTCTACCCTGCCCCTAATTTCATTTTGAAGGATGGCAAGAGAAGGGCAGGTTCCCTTAGAGTCATTTTGACAGGCCCCTAACAAAATGCTTCCTTTTTTATTTTTTCTTCCCTCTCACATTATATACTTCGGGTTAGAAAATAAAGGAGGAAAAACCCCAAATCACTTTAAAAAGAAATGTTTTCCCATGTTCAAACTTTGGGGAAGGAAAACAGCAGCAAAACAGAGTCACCCAACCAGCTCTGCCCAGCAGGATCCCTGTGTGTCTGAGGACACAGCCCAGGCCCCCTGGACATGAAGGTACCCCCAACGGGGTGCTCTGGCTCTTGTTAATGCCATTTTTCACTGAACACCAAGGCACTGTATGGAGTGGCCAAGTAATCCTGGCTTCCAGTTTTCCAAGCAGGTTTAGTTTGTAAAAAAATTTGCAGTTCATTAAGAAGAAAGATGTTGTTAGCAGTACTTCATTATGCAACTCCATCTCTTTGATGGGATTTGTGACTTATATATAAATTACCTGTTTCCTAACCATTTTCCAGGATGGTTTCTTAGAGCAGATTTTGATTCATTAACCAAATACATTAACAAATTCAAAGCAGAGTAGATGCAACATGGAAATATTAATGTGCATTTTTTTCCTTAAATCCATGCTTCAGTTTGTTCATGTTATTGACTCCTGTCCTGCCAAGGGAGGTTTTATTCACAGAAGAGCACAAAACATGCCCCAAATTGTGGTAATAAATGTTCTATCAGTGTTTCTTTGTTAACTAACTTTAATTTTCCTGCCGGTAACTGTTTGCCTATCTGCATGTAGAAAACACTGGTCACCCAGCTGATGCATAGCAGATTTATCATTGCAAATTGAGCAGTAATTTGGAACACCAGCAGAGAAACATGAACATTTTTGAAGATTTACAAATTTCTCTCCACTCCTTACTTTCCCCAGCCTTCAAGACTAGCACAAGTATTAGATTTTAGGTGTACACTAAAATAAATTTCAAAAGCTTGATAAGCTTAAGACCTCTCCTGCTCTCATAAAGTATTTTATATTTTGGATTTGAGAATTTAATTTTAGAGAAAAGACTGGGTTTTGTTTGGTTTGGGGTTTTTTTCCTTACTAAAAGAATAAAACTTGTGTCTTTTACCATCTGCTTGCCTCGAGTATCAAATTTTGGAGGTGGGAGAAAGCGGACATCCTTGAAGGGAAAATTTGTCTTATATAAATGCCAAATGCTGTAATTGTATATGATCCATGGTCTTTTCATCACAATATTCACCTCCAAAGGGAAGTTAAAACAGGTGATTTGTCACTACTTAGCAGATCTGAACAACGATCTTTTAGGAATGATTCTGGTACTTTTCTTGTGGAAAACCCAATTACTTTTCGAAGTAGCAAAAATAACAAGTTAAAATAAGGCAGAGTAGAATGTATTTTCACTTTGCTTAGAGCAGCCAAAAAAGGTAATCAGGACAGGGAATAGCCCAGGATGAAGCTCAAAGAAACTTAGGTTCACCCTTAAACCACTTGAACTGTGTTTTCCTGCAGCTTCCTCAATAAGGATACAGTGGATCGAAAGGGCGACATTTCAGATGCTATTAGGTGAAGGAGCAGTTTGGGGTGTAGGATGGTGGTTTTGGTGCAGAACCATGTATCCAAGAATTCATATTCTGCTGTGACTTCTCCCTTACACTGATTTCCCCATCATAAAGGAGGGCTGTGGTACTGCTGGAGAAAGTCAGAGAGCTGTTGGAGTTTTATGAGCAATCTCACACTTCTTCTGTGTAACATCAAGAGGTCAAAGACATAAAAGGTTTATAAGGTCAGTCTAACCCATTCCCTGGCCTGTGCAGGATTATGAGGAAACCATAACAGAAAAATTAATTCAGGTTGGCTTGAATGGGAAATCAGTCATGTGGGTTGGAAACTGGCTGAAAGATTGTAAATGAAGAATCATGATAAATGATAATGTAACAAGTTTATGGAGGTATCTTGCAGGGTATCTGGAGAATTTGTGTTAGGTCTGGTCTCATCTAACATCTCTATTAATTATCGGGAAAAGGAATTGAATTGCACAGGAGTGAAGTTCACAGACAATATTAAACAAGGAGGACATGTCAGCAGCAGCTGAGTCAGAGAATTTACACAGAGAGAACCATGGCAGTTAGAAAGCCAAACAGAAAATAATGCCATTTTCTGAAGAGTTTTGTTTACATTCTACTGCCCAAAGAGCAATGTGAGGTCCTCCCTTGGAACAGATTCCTGTTAGCAGAGTTTTGCAAATCTCACAGTGAAAGTGAAGCACTCAAATGATATGACCAAGGTCAAAGACAAAGTTGATTTTGAAGTTGGGATTCTGCAGTCCCCAGAAAAAGGGCACTTACATTTACTTCTGACTCTGACACTGCTTTGTAACTATGGATATTTCAATACTTACTGTTCTTCATCCTTCACCTTCTTGCAAATCAAGCTCTACAGGACAAAAACATCTCATTATGTTGAGCTTGAACAGTGCTTTGGAAGCTGTAGATGATGTGTTAAATTATCAGGGAGGCCTTGGTTGTTGCCTTGCTTTGGTCCTTTTGTTATCTTTCTAGAAACAAATAAGTCATCTTATGGAGGTTTATGCTGACTGTGAATTTTTGATTGGTGATTTGATTTAGATGATTTCTTGAAGTTCTTTTGCCATGTTGTAAATCATCTGATTGTTCTCTAGCACGTCAAATTCAAATATCCTAATACCTTTAGTGTCACAAATTGGCTCAATTTCATCCGTGTTGAATTTTGTCTTTTATTAATTATATTCTGGTTGTGCCAGGGAAAGATCATTGCAGCAGACAGTTTTAAAACTCAGATGAACAGGATAGTTACAAAATATTCAGCTGGATAATTTCTACTACTTTTTCTCCAGCTTTACCTGATTATAGACCAAGTGTCTAGAAATAGGCTGGTGATGTTTGTGAAATGAGTTGTGGAGTCAAACCATTTCTTCTTCTGCTCTTCCTGGCAAATGTCCACAATGTCAGGACTTTTGCTGCAGGGGATGAGACCTGGTCTGGTCTTCAGAGCCAGGCTGTGACCCTGACACTGAGGGTCCACAATGTAGCAATTTGTGGGTGCTCATGCAGAGAGTCATAATAGGAGCACTCATTCCAAGGATGGGATCCATTTCCTCTAACCTGAGCCCCTCTCTATTCAACATCTAATCTAAACTGGGTCCAATGTGCAATCAGAGCAGTGACAGGTGAATGAACCTCCAGAAGTGATGCATTTCAGTTCTAAACATCTGCTTTAGGAGGGAATGAACTCACCCTTCAAAGACATCATGGACCAGATATCTTTATAGAAAAGAGTTACATCAGGTAAAGCATTTCCAAAAGACCTAGGGAATAATTTGCATTTGCACTGACATGAGAAAAAACTTCCCAGAATAATTCCATGGGCAAAATCTAGGCTTCTCAAGTCCTCTGAAACTTTGGCTCACTGCAAATGCCTGACAGGGTTTTGAAAAACTCTTTTTGAAAACTATTATTAGATAGTTGCAAAAGAACCAAATACATTGATCTGAATAAGGAATTAGCTCCCACTGAAGGAACTGGAATTAAATGCCATCCTCCTGCAAAATAGATTGCCAGATATTGGCAGTTTATTGCAGCAGGGAGACAGAGATTTTGCATAGCGCTCAGAAGACAAATGCTAAGATTCCATCATCTGGAAGTGCTTTACCATCTGATTATTCTTTGGCTTACTCTATCAGAATTTTTCCCGAAATATTTGTTTGAAGGCCAAAGGTGGTTAAATACCACAAGGTCCCACCATCTGCAGCACTGTTTTGTTTGGTTTTCTTTTTTTAAATTAAAAGTCCAGTCCTTCCTGTTCTGCCAGAACCAAAACCTTTCCAAATAAACCATATTGATATATAAATTGAAAAATCACTTTGCAAAGCAGAGGATTTTGAAAAGCTTTTTTTTTTTTTTCTTACCATCTATTACATTAAAGTAATTGTAAAATATCTGTTTGGGGAGAAAAGTTTTGATGTTCTGCAGGGAAACATCTCAAATAAGTTGAAAAGATGGTTGTTGATACCATTATTATTTACAGTGATTATTCTGCATCTCTCCTGAAGTCCTTACACACAGCAATTAAATATTCATTTTACTTGATATCTTGAGCTCATTCTTAACAGAAGAACTACATTAACATATACATCTAGGTATACATTATAACCTAACTTCAAGCATTTTATGAAGGTACTTAAGCTGAGGTTTGGGACATTGTAGGCTTTAGGAGGACTAAAACCCCTAAGAACAAGATTCAGTCCATCAAAATTGCCCTTTGGAGGTGTCCTGTTTTTCTCTTCTTGGAGCAGGCAGCCCAGTAGTCCTGGTATTTCCATCCTGAAGCTTTGGTTAGGCAGCCTCAGGACCCCAGAGACTAAATTATGACTTCGTATGTTTTGAGCCTTGTTCTGGCTGAAGGGGCACATCCAAATCAGAAACTCTGCTTGAAGTTAATAGTAACTGTGTACTCCAAGTAAGGACAAATACTCAGCTATGAAATACAGCCACCTTGAGGATGAAGCCTTTCAGGTGTGGCATTGCTGACATCACCACCAGGATGCAGGATCTGAGCACAGAAATTAAAGAAACTCTTTTCCAGCTGGCAGCAAGAAGGACATGGGGGGATTAAGTCTTTCTTTTTTTTCCCTTTTTTCCCTCTGTTGAATTTGCATAAACCTGTATTATTTCTGAAAGCTGTTTCACCACACACCACATGAACTGCTGCTCCCAAGCCTGGCAGGGAGGAGATACAGGCTCAGGATGGAGAGGAAAGGGACCTCTCTTTTGGCAGCATCACCAGTCCACTCCATGAAATACAGTGACTGAGGAAAGTTCAGCATCAAATGGGAAGATTTTTGGAGCATGGACAGCTTTTCCAGCTGTGTGTTTGCACAGCATCTTGCACAGCAGGGTCCTGGGCTGTGCCAGAACCTCACTGGTGACCAGTGATTATGGTCTGAACCGAGACCTCGGCATCTGCTGCATTTTGTGTGGGTTTTCCCAGTCCTCCAAAGCACAGAGGCTGCATTGAGATAATTTTCTAGGCATTCAGAGCTTGATCTGTAGTAGTTGTTAGCAGTCCCAGCAACCTTTAGATGAAGGTTTTGTGAAAAAATTTCTGGTTGTCTCACGCCATTGTTTATCACTTGCTTATGATTGCACATGTGCCCTGTGCTGTCTGAGACAACACAAGGCACCCTCTCCCACAGAGTATGATTGAGAAAATGCAGAAATTTGCCCCTTGTAGTGTCAGCAAACTTCCAGTGGGAGAGCTCTCCAATGATGGGAGGCAAGGAGAAGCCTGAAGTGTAGTTCATAGAATCATAGAATCATTTATGTTGGAAAGATCATCAAGGTCATTGGGTCCAACCATAAACCCAGCACTGCCAAGTCCACCACTAGACCATTCCCCAAGCCTGTGTTTTCAAACACTTACAGAAGTAAAGCTTTACTTTCCTCACTGGAATAAGAATTTAAGAAAACCTGTTAGAGGATCACTCATGACAACACTTTCATCTATATGGGCTGGTAAGAACCCAAGATTTTACCATGAAAGGCACAGGTTACAAAGTGACCTTGAGACAGATTTTACAAATATAAAAGCTACATGCTGATGTTTCTATGTGGGGGTGAAAAATCTCCTTGAATGCACAGAATTCAAAAGTGCCTTGGGTGGGAGTCAGCAGATCTGCAGCTTCAACTGGATTTTATGCATAAACACAGGCCTACTTAAATGCTTCATTCCCACTTCCTCTTCCCAGATTCCAATATTAAAAAAAAAAGGAAAAAAAAAAAAAAAGGAAAAGCATCTGAAACTAGACATTTTTTTGGCTCTCTCCAGCTAACAAATGGCCAAACTCATTAAAAACCAGTGTGTGCTGGAGAGAAAGGAGGGATGCTTCACGGTAGAGAAACTGCTTCACAATGCCAAATTTGAGACTTAAAAAACCCCCAAAAAACTGATTAATTATCTCTTAGAAAAGAGGAATTTTCTGCTAGAAGTGTTAAGTGTCCTCAACTTTAACTGCTTTATGCAGTGCCTTGTTATATCTTATTGCCCATTGTGAGAGAAGTTCCTAATAGGACTTGGATAAGAGCACAGCAGCATCTTGCATTCAGAGGGTGGGCTTAGCTAATCCTGCTTGGATGTATTTTAACCTTAAAACCATGCTAGCCCAAAATTTTGCCACATCACACTTGGCTCTGATTCTCAGTTACTTCTTTTCTTCTTGCCTTTGATAAAACATTTTAGCAGCGTTTCAGTACTTTGGCTGCTGGTCCCCAGAGAAACCAGGATGAGCAGAGACAGAGAAAATTAAAGAGATGTTTGCCAACATAAAACATAATTTAAAAAGAAAAAAGCACCCCTTTCTGTGTCATTGTTGAAACTTCAGATTGTCAAAGCTTAAATGATTCCTGTGGATCTGCTTTACTCCTCACTTTTTATTCTCTACTGTTTGTTTTCTAACATTTCCTTTAAATGGAGTAATAAAACCAGGCAAATCCAATCCCTTTTGCTTCCTGGTGGGTTTCCTTCCTATTTCTTGTGTGTATTAGACTTCAAGCAGTGTAGGGAAAACAATTAGAAGAGGCACACAGTGGTATGCTCACAAAACAAGAGGGCCCACAAACCTGTCAGTGAAAATCTGTGCTCTCCTTTTAGGATCTCCTGTTAGGGACAGTCGTTGGATCCCATTGTCATCCCCCAAAACTCTACAACCTTGTGCATATGAAGTACATTATGAAGTTTCTCAAGCAGTTTTCTATCTTTTGCTTTTGTTGACATGGAAAGAAGACAAGAAAGGTGTTTTTCTTGGCTTTTAATATTTTCTACTGTCTTTTTTTTACTTTAGTAATCAGAATCTTGTTTAACCTATAACTCAGTGGATTTCAAGGAAGCTTAAAGTTAAAAATTCTCAAGAGACAGAAAGCATTCTTGTGGAATATTGTCCTATTTACTCCATTTGGAGAAAGCCATGGCCCTCTTGAGATAACAAAACTCTCTTGGATTTCACTGGGGTACAAGATAGCTTTAATTCATTAATCTTGCTTACTTTTTGTTGCGAATTTCTTTCAAATCACTGCATTTGGGAGAAAGAATCCTTTATTAAAACTGGACAGTTTCATTCTTTCTCCTCCTTCCAAGCAGCTCATTTCACTTTTTTGTTTGTTGAAGAGATGGAAAATCGACAATACTCTGAGAGTCCGAAAGGCATCTTCCAGCTGTGTCACAGAATGCACTGTCTTGGTGCATCATGGTATAGAAATGGATGGAGACTGGACACTGGACCAGGTGGACAGCTGGTCTGCACTGAAAAAAAGCATTTCCTGTCTTTTTATGCTCTTTGTAATTTTCTTCCTTTCCTTTGAACATTTTTAACCTTGATTTTGAGCTATGGATGAAATCAGAATTAATATGGAGTATTCATTGATTAAAAGTATTTATGATATAGATTCCTAGAGATTGCCAAATATGAGAGATGTTAAATGTGTTCCTCAAACACATTCCTGCATACATCAGTGCAAATGTTTATCTATATATATCCAAATATTGGTGTTTTGTGCAATTCCCTTGAGGCACTTCTGTCAGTGATTGATTCCTACATTTCTCCTTGGCACAAAAAAAATCTTTTGGGATGAACAATAGCTGTGGACCAGACCATGGAGACAAGTGCAGTTTGGGGTTTTTTTAATTGCACTTGGGTATTCTTCATGGCTTAGCAACTGTCAGAGAGAGACTTAGATGTTGTCCCAGTTTGCACAGGAGGAAGGCCACAACTGGACCATGTTTTCAGAATCACAGACTGTTCTGAGTTGGAAGGGACCCACAAGGATCATCGAGTCCAACTCAAGTCAATGGCCCATACAGGGGATTGAACCCATGACCTTGGCATTATTACAACCAAGTTTTAACCAACTGAGCTGTGATTCAGGAGCTTGGATTTCCCCTCTTAAAGTCATGTGACCTCTGCTTGCAAAAGGAGTTGTTTAACCTATCACCTTTGTTGTGATTGCTTTTACCATCATCCTTCATCCTGAAGGATTTAGGGGCCAGATGCATCCTTACCTTTTGCTCTGTGCTACTGGGCAAGATCCACTGGCAGGGACAGGCTGTGAAAAGCAGAGGCTGATCCCAAGGTGCTGCCTTGAAGGTTTGTGATCTTGGGCAGGGCAGAGCACAAACTCAAAGGACAATGAACAATGAGGAGGAAGCAGGCCCCCTGAGCCTGCTGAAAAGTGAACTTGGCGTCACCTACAAGGTGTGCTGAACCACCCACCTTCCCCCGAGTGAACAATCACATCCAAAGCAAGCCATGCCCTTCACCCCTGCATCCATCTCATGGGGCTGGGGTGCAGCCACCAGTTTAGCTGCCTGAACTGTCTCTGCCAAAGCTATTTCACTGCTGTGTCTGTGTCCTGCTCGTGATGGAGGGGAGAGAAAAAAAACACAGATAGACCAGCTGTGGTACACAATTATCTCTCAGTGCTTGTGGTCCAATCTGTGCTGTCTGTAACCCCCCATCTTCCAGCAACACCCTTCCCCACTTCAGAGAGGTGTGTGATCACAGCCAATGTGGGTATTACTCATCAGCCTCAAGGACACCACTGTGTCCTTGGGTGCACACGTCTTGGTTGGGACACTGGGGACAAAGCTGAGCTGGGCAGTAAATCTATTTCTCTCTTCCCAAAAGAACTGGGATGGGATCTGAGATGGACCAAATAGGTATCTGCCCTTATGAGAGGATGGGTCAGTTGAGCAAGGAAGAGCTTGAAGACAGGACAAATAGTGAAGGAGAGTTGAAAAGGATGTAAAAGTGAAATGTGGTCTAGGAGGAAAGTGGAGTGAAGCTGGTCTGGGAGGAAAAGGGCTTATCTTATATTTTCATTCCTGAAGGATATGAAGGCAAAGCAAGTGGTGAAGGTAGAGTCTTTCTATTTTTCTTCTATCCTTTCCTTGTCTTGACAGAAATGCCCAGATGAGGGTGGTGAAACACTGGAATAGCATGTCAAAAGAGGTGATAGATACCCCATCCCTGGAAGTATTCATGTCCATGTTGGATAGGGCTGAGCAACCTGTTCTAGTTGAAGATGTTCCTCCTCATTTCATGACATTGGACCAAGTGACCTTTAAAAGTCCCTTCCAACCACAACCACACTATGATTCTCTGAAAACCTGATGGAGTGGTAGTGATGGAAGAAAGTGGGGAGAATCACTCAGAAACAGCCTATTCACTACCAGAAGCTTCTGGACAAGAGCCCTCTAATAGCAGTCACACTTTGATATTGCACCCTTGTGAATTCTTCCATAATTTAATTTACTTGGAAAGAATAGATTGGTGTTGAGAACATTGCTCTCATTCTTTGCTATTAATACTATAGTATATAAGTCTCTTGAAGCACTTTTAGTTTGTTCTTTTCTCTTTTAAATCACCAGAATAAAAACTGGAAACCCAAAGTTATAATGGAAAGGAGCACTGGCCCAGAGTCATCAGAAAGAGGTTCTAGATGGTTCTGGTTGCCTTTTGTGTGTTCTGGGTACTTACTCACTTAAAAATCACACTAGTGGTCCAGGATTCCCCTGGGAGGGGGCTGAAGGTCTGTGTATTTGTTAACCTGCAGGATGTGCCTGTGAAGGGGTCAACATGAGCCAGAAATTGCAAGAGAGCTGTTTTTGTGTTTGCATCTGTCACAGAATGTGGTTAACATCTCCTAAATTTTTAGCATGGTAAAAGCTGGGGTCAAGTCTTAAGTAATCTCGTGCCTCTGCTTTAGGCATAGACAGCCAACTGCAGAGAGCAAGTTTGATTTTGACCTGTACGTTTGGATGTGCCTGACTCTTCCCAGTGATTATGAAACAAATTTGCTTGACTAAGCGGTGAGCTTATCCTCAGCATTGCCATGTAGCTGGAAATAACTGAATTGTTATTTATTCCAGCAGAGAGTTAGATTATTTCCTGGATAACATGTTATGGCTACTTTCATAAGTTTCACTTTTGCAGTGAGAACAGAGCCCTATGGCCATTGCTGTGTCCCTGTTCCCAACAAGCCACAAATCTGGTGGCTGTGCAAGAGCACCTGTACAGCTCTGAGAGCAGGAAAACTGCTACATAAAAATCCATGGAAAATGCTGACATGAATCAGCATTACGTGCAACTCTACATAGGAATGCTTCAAGAACTTTTGGTAATTAGTAGCTGTGTAATAGGAATTGACTGGTACAAGGTCTCCATGGACAACTGTACCAGGGACAGAGAAATCAGTTTGGTTGAGGAGGAAAAAACCTCCCTCTAAAGTTTTACAGTGAGGCTGAAGGGATGCAGTAGTAGCCCAATATGTTAAACATAATATGAAAGGGGATTTCCTTTTTTTTTTTAACCTTGAAATTTGGCAACTGGCTGAAAAGCAACACGCTTCAGCCTAACCTCTGTGGGTTTTAGTATAATACTTTCTGTGACCTGCAGTAGAGTAGGAATGTCCTTATCAGAGGGACAAACAACTGCATTGATCTCATTAGGATGTTTATCACACAATGTATTTCAGCAGACATTCCTCGTTGCCCTCTGTTGAGCATTTTAAGCTTTTAAGATAAAATAGAGGGTAACCAGGGCTGTATGTTTTCTCCTAACATTTCTATAATGTAGGATGATAATGATCTATCATTCCAGCTGATGAGAGGTGGCAGTTAAAGAAAAATAAAAATAGAGATAAATTTGCTGGCAAAGGTCCTGAAGATGTACTTGAATAAACGTGATCTGGCAGCAGGGAAGAAGGGCTCCTCTCCTCCTAGCCAGAGGTCTGAAATGAGTTTTTAAACTCTCACCGGCCCTAACCTCCACAAAATGGGGCCCTGGGAAATATCCCTCTCAAAAATACCTCAAACCCTCTTTTTTTTTCCTGTGAGAGGGAAGTCAGTGGAGGCTGATGCCATTCAAAGCAGATGAGTCATAGAATCATTTATGTTGGAAAAG
This sequence comes from Hafferia zeledoni, assembly GCA_035583235.1. NCBI lineage: Eukaryota > Metazoa > Chordata > Aves > Passeriformes > Thamnophilidae > Hafferia > Hafferia zeledoni. The sequence goes on from JAWWEV010000115.1 coordinate 110,526,239, forward strand.
ACCTCTCAGATCATAGAGTCCAATCATTGACCTAATACTGCCAGGTCCACCACTAAATCACATCCCTCAGTGCCAGTCCTCACATCTGGCCCTCCCTACCATTTGCTTCCGTGACTACAGTCCTATGTTCTTCCTAATTTAATGTGATCTTGGATATAGAAAATATCCCAGCAGATGAAAAGCCACCCTGTCCAAGGCAGTGACCACACAGAACCCCCAGAGTGCGAGTTGGCACTGTAGCAGCTGTACTGAAATTATTAAGGAAACTAGAAAGGTCCCAGAAATTTAGTAATAAGGGAGTGTTGTTAGTATTCCTCTGGGGCTGCATCCTGTGGGAATCAGTGCCTACATGAGCACCAGCAAAAGATACTCAGCTCAGAAGAAGCAGCTGGTTTTGTTTAACCTGAAGGGTCTTGCACTCAGCTATGGAGGAATCATAGAATTATAGAATTAGTTGGGTTGGAAAAGACCTCCGAGATCATCAAGTTCAACCCTTGGTCCAACTCCAGTCCATTTACTAGATCATGGCACT